>CANXYI010017029.1:0-10075 GCA_948208565.1 Hura crepitans
AGTGTCAAGCTAGTTTTGATCAGCTAAAATAGATGTTAACAAAGGCTCCTATCCTAATTCAGCCTGAGCAGGGTAGAGATTTTGTGATATACAATGAGGCCTCACTAAATGGCTTAGGTTGTGTTCTGATACAAGATGGAAAAGTAGTAGCTTATGCCTCTAGGTAGTTAAAGCCACATGAGAGAAACTCCTCTAGGTAGTTAAAGCCACATGAGAGAAACTATCCTGCATATGATCTAGAGCTAGCTTCTATTGTGTTAGCTTTAAAGTTCTAGAGACATTATTTGTATGGTGAGAAGTGTTACATATAGACAGATCATAAAAGCTTGAAATATCTCTTTACACAGAAGGAGTTGAATCTGAGACAGAGAAGGTGGTTGGAACTAATTAATGATTATGATTCCATCATTGATTATCATCTGGGAAAGGCTAATGTTATGGTTGATGCCTTAAGCAGAAAGTTTATGATGACCTTAAAAGCTAGGAATGTCAAGTTGTACAATACTTTAGAAAATGTTGTATTGGTTGTGAGGCCAAATTTCAGACATTAGATCAAAGAGAATCAGATGAGAGATAAATAGATGGTTTAGCTGATTATTTAAGTTAAAGAAGGGAAGGCCACAGGATTCGAGTTGTCAGAAGATAGGTATTTGTACTATCAGAATAGGTTTTGTGTACCTAGTACAGATGGCCTAAGAGTACAAATACTAAGAGAAGCATATGAAGCTCTTTATTCCATGCATCCAAGGAGCACAAAGATGTACTTAGGTTTGAAACCCCTGTATTGGTGGCTTGGTATAAAGAAAGATATAGTAGAATTTGTTACTAGATGTTTGACATGCTAGCAAGTGAAAGCTGAGCATCAGGTTCCTTTTAGTTTGCTACATCCTATAGCAATACTAGATTGTAAATGGGAGAAAGTGACCATGGACTTTGTTGTAGGGTTGCCTATGACTAGAGGCAAGTGTAAGGCTATGTGGACAATAATAGATAGATTGACTAAGACAACCTATTTTATCCCTATCAGAATGGACTATTCTTTAGAAAAATTAGCTAGACTGTATGTAGATAAGATAGTCAGATTGCACGGTGTGCTAGTGACTATAATTTCTAACATAGATCCTCATTTTACTTCCAGATTTCAGAGGAAGTTACAGGAGGCATTAGGCACCAAATTGGCCTACAGTACATCATTTCATCCTCAGACTGATGGATAGTCAGAAAGGGTGATACATATATTAGAAGACATGCTGTGTGGCTTTGCCATTGAGTTTAAGGGTAGCTAGGATCAGTATTTTTCTTTGGTAGAGTTTGCCTTTAATAACAACTACTAGTCCAGTTTGGGAATGGCACAATATAAGGCACTTTATGGTAGACAATACAGAACTCCCTTGTGTTGGAGTGAGGTTAGAGAAAGAAAGATTGTTAGTGTTGAGTTAATTAGAGATGCTGAAGAGAAAGTAAAGGTAATAAGAGAAAGGTTGAAGTTAGCAGTTAATAGATAAAAATCTTATGCTAACCTAGAAGCATATGCATCACCTATGAGGTCTCCTAGGGGATCTAATAGGGGG
Organism: Hura crepitans; assembly: GCA_948208565.1. Classification (NCBI taxonomy): domain Eukaryota; kingdom Viridiplantae; phylum Streptophyta; class Magnoliopsida; order Malpighiales; family Euphorbiaceae; genus Hura; species Hura crepitans. The sequence continues at coordinate 1,572 of CANXYI010017029.1, forward strand.
TGTCACATGATGAATGGCTATTTATATATGCTACATTAACTTTTCTATGCTGAAGAATGTATGAGATATGAGGTATGTTCTTAGTATGGTGGTACATATGATTGGATGTGTATATAACTATGACTATAATGAGATACAAGTTGGCATGTATGTCTTAGAAGTATAGGAACCTATATGTGTAAGTCATCTATAGAGATAGCTTAATGGCCTAATTTTGAGATATGTGGGAGTCTAAAACAACCATTAGAACTGAATCATTATGAGATTGTGATCTTATATAAGTTTGTTGTTTGTAATGCATGAGATATCATATTGAAATGAACATAATAATTAAAGAATATTAGTTACACCTATTTGGTCATTTATTGGCCAAATGACAATGTAAAACTTTTAAAAACTATTTTAACTATGTGAAACTAAATAATTTATGGTGATGGTCTATATTATTAGACAGCCTAGCCTGGATAGATTAATTGGTCAACTAAGGATAGATAGTAGCTACTAGGGTACCTCGGTACCTCATTATGACCTTCGAGTCTAGTATGACTTTCGGGTCTAAATTATGACCTTTAGGTCCAGATTATAGCCTTTAACCCAATTTATGACCATCGGGTCTAATATAGCCTCTATGTCCTAGTATGACTATTGTGGCCCAGATAGTCTTGTTATTTAACATTAGGAAAAAGTCTTATAAGTGTAGGCAATACAAAGATATAATAAACTTAAAAGAAGCTTAAGACATGAAAAATTATAAACAAGTAAACAACTCATGTAATAATGTATCTTATGCATGAATGGTTTTTGATGCTAATATAAAACATGAAATTAGCTTGTGTGCTCATATATAACTTGTTCATATTATATATGCTACTGTTTATGCTATAATCATAATGAATGCACAAATGCTTGTGAATGTATAAACATACTTTATTGAATACACCACTAAGCTTTATGCTTAGCATATCATTGTTTTTGCAATGCATAGGTAAAAGAACATGTTAAAGCCAAAGCCTTTTTTAAAGCAAGAAGATGAAGATAAAGCTTATTTTTAGGTATTATGGTTTCCTTTGTATGAATTATGGGATGTAAGCATGATAGGGCATTCATATGCTGTACTAAGGTTAATTTGGCCTAGATTCATTTTCAAAATGTTTTTTTTTTAGTTTTCATTAAACCAAATCTATTTTTATAATATGTATCTAAACTGCGCATGATGCTATTTGTTATGATTATGCTTTAAGATTGTGTGGGTAATTGAGGATGTATATTTGAGATGTTTGGATGATCAAGAGGATTAAAATGCATGGAGAATTGATGATTGGAATATAAAAGTGCTTTTAAATTACAAGTCATGATTCATATTTGGAATATTATCTTGGTACTGCCATAATGCTGTCAGATTTTTGACAATATGATTTCCTAATTTTTTTAACTCTTAAAAGGTTTTTATTAACTCAAGTTTTAAAAGATAATGCATGCTAAAAAATTTTCAAAAAGTTATATATTTTTATAGGTTCTTCAATTAAGTAAGTTCAGATATCGATTGTGTGTCACTTCTCACTTAGATTCGGCAACTAGGTCAGGTGAGGGGTGTCACATTTGTTAGTATCAGAGCTTTGAATTTGGCATTCCTTAGTGCATAAGAGTCACATATTAGTGCCTAGAGTCTAAGATCATGCATCACATAATTATACACTGTTGTAGATTTTTGATGTACTAGGGACGAGGTGGTTAGTGTTTGGAGTCGCCATCTAGCTTTACACCAGGACCACTGATCTTTGAATCTAGCTCTACACTATGCCCTAATAATATACCTTTATTTGTATTCTAATGTTTATTAATCTTGTATCATACAAGCAACCATTAGAGTTAAAAACATATATATCACCATTTCACATAAAGAAAATAAGTTGCAATATACAAATTATACAATAAAGTATAAATGTAATTTGAACATCCACAAATTAAGTCATTTATTAGTTATTGTTTAACTTGACAATTACCTATAATTCCATAAGAATTGGTAGTAATAACTTAACTCCCATCTCTAGGAGATTGGCCTTTGTTAAAATATATTTTTACGTGACTTTTATTAAAGAAAAATTGAAATAATTTTGTTAAAAAAACACCAATTAATTATGTAGAAAAAAATCATTAATGTGAAGTTAGCTTTTTATGTGTAAAGTAAGTTATTAAACTATCTATTACAACCCAAAAATAAGCAAAAGAGATTAAAGGTACGAAACCAAACAAATAAACATAAGAATAAGCAATTGGTTCCACTTTTACATCGACAAGTCTATATAGATAGCATATGGTGATTAAAATTAGTCCTTAAAGACTACATGATAAAGATTAGACTTAGTCTATCCGAACCCATCTCCAAAGCAAGGTCATTAGCTAACATCCACTCGAAGAACATGATTAGAGTAATAATACATGGTCCCACAGGACCTCAAATTATGTATACAAGTATCCAACATACAATATTAATTCATCAAAATAATTATGGAAATGTTACATGAAACACATTAATCATGGTAGCATTACAAGCATGTACAGACATCAATTAAATAGAAAATAGAAGAAACAAGTTCATATAGACATATAAACCCTTATCACAAGAGTTTGTGTGGACAATATTACCAAAATAAAAATAACTCATATATCCTTGCTAATAATGATATTTCCAACCCTTACCTAACACTTACATGGCGTTATGTCAAAAAAATTAACTATACATTATATATTACATGCTTGTAGACTTAATAATCATGTAGTTATTCATCATTCATGTTTGTACGAACTACAGTCCTTGCAAAAGGGAGTTATCCGGACTATGGGCTGATTCTAAAATACAAACAACATTCATATCAAAGACTAAAGTGTGTAAGGTTTGGTTATGGAGACATATTTAACATAGATATACATTAATAACATGCTTTAGGGATTAATATGAGTGAATCATACATTATTAAGTATTGAGTGTATATTAGAACAGAATGCAAAAGATAAAACATAGAACAATTATTAAGTGTAAATTGTATGAGCTAAATAGAATAGTTATAACATTAAAAATATGCCTATGTGGACTTAAGTTCCTCATGTGTTGCATTCGTGTGAACTTATAGTAGTGGGAAAAATACATAATCATGGTTCAAAAAGACATGTAAGATAAATGTATATGTATGATAAGTCATTATCTCACTCCTATAATTGGTGTGGGGGTCATAAAGGACCACCTCACATGACTAATTAATCCTTTAAGGTCATTAAAGCTATAGGGAAGAACGAAATATTGTACAATTAAAGTGACCTTAGAATTTACGTAGACATTACACCAAGCTGCAAGACAAAAGGTTAGATTTAGAAAAAAAGAACTATTTCATATAGGCTAAATGCTTAGTAGATCGAATCCTGATTCAAAGTCTGAATGCCTTAGACTCACAAAATTAATGTTTTTTTGGATAATCAAAAGTATTTTTTCTATTATTTAAGAAGGGTATTTATAGTGTCTTTGGGCAGTATTCCCATTCAGAAGGAAGGGAATTCTAGTAGGATTGGGAATCAAAGTCTAATTAGGAAGGTTAAGTTTTTGGAAGCTTTTTGTCATAAGGTCTGTGCATACTTAATATTAGGGATATAGGTTCGTGTGGACCTAGACTTTGATTGTTCTGATGAACATGGGCTATGGGCTTTATTTCTCTGGGTTGGTTCTATGTTAGTTCATGCGGACTTGGTTTTGGCTTGACCATTGGTTAGTACGTATGGATATAGGCTTAAGCTTCTTTATCTCGCTACTCGTGCCTATCTTTGGTTATCATCATAGGCCAAAATTAGGGCATCTATAGTTGCCCCCACTTTGGTGTGTGCTGTGAAATGCTAAAGCAATGGTGTATATCAAAGTACTTGAGTTAAAGATACTTATTTGAAGTTACACTTACTTGGCATGAAGCTACATTCAATACTTACTTAGCTTAAGCTCCTTTATCTTACTACTCGTGCCTATCTTTGGTTATCATTATAGGCCAAAACTAGGGCATCTACAGTTGCCCCCACTTTGGTGTTTGCTATGAAATGCTAAAGCAATGGTGCATATCAAAGTACTTGAGTTAAAGATACTTACTTGAAGTTACACTTACCTGGCATGAAGCTACATTGAATACAGATGCCTACCTCCGAATCAAAGTAAAAACTTGCCAGACTTAAATTGTATCTTTCCTTTAAAAAGAATTAATATTGTAAAGAGAAACTACATTAAATATAAGTGCCTGCTCGTCTTCGGGTGAAGTGAAAATCTAACTAAGTCTAAATGCATCTTTACTTTTGAAGTTTTATTTAATTTTGCTATTTTACCTCTTTATGATCCAGCTCACTATTTCACATCTGCATGATACAACTTGTTATCTTACACCTTCGTGATCTAACATGTTACATGTCTTTATACCTTGGTATTGATATGAAATGATTTTGATCATGCCTAAGGTTTTTTGATCAAGGCTTGATCTAGTGGAGGGTAAATTAGCTTATGAGGCTAAACTAGAATTTTTGATTGAGGCTTGATTGAGTGGAGGGTAAATTAGCTTGTAAGGCTAAATCAAAAGAGATTTGGATTAACTTATAAGGCTAAATTTGAAGAGATTGTGATTGGCTTGTGAGGCTAAATTCAAAGAGATTTAGATTGGCTTGTAAAGCTGAATCGAGAGGATTAGATTTGAAAAGATTAAATTGGTTGGTAAGGCTAAATTCAAAGAGATTTTGATTGGTTTGTAAAGGTAAATATAAAGAGAATTGTATTCAAAGAGAATTGGATTTGAGGCTGAATTTGAATAAATCTTAAAAGTTGTAAATAAGAGGAAAGTCTTGAACTAGTTTGACTATCTTTTGAAGGAAGTTGTGGTGGATATTTCTTAAAGAACATGATTTTTTACTTCATGGATATGTGTCATTTAAATTCACATGGACAAAAATGTGAGATGTGTTGAGTTCATGCGGACAAATGTTAGAATGAGTCAAATAAATTTGCGTGGACAAAAAATGTGGTTATTTCTTAAATGAGTCCGTGTGGATGTTATTTGTCAAGATTAGCTAATTAGGGTATGTGGACTTATCAGTAGTTTTAAACCACTACCTTTCCATTTTCTTTTATTTTATTCTACAATTTATTCTTTAGATCCCTACAAATCTCATTACCACAATGGTGTCTTCTTCAGATTAGTCTCCTAGTAATGACATTTTGGTCAACTAAGAGTCATTGTCACTATTGTTACTCCCTGCTCTATCGGCTTTCAAGTTTTTAATGACTTCTCTAAATTTAGTGACCATTGAGATACTTGTTCCTAAGGGATTTGTTCCCTCTATGGCTCTAAACCATTCTAAAACTGTCGAGCTAGTCAATAGAGTTCACTATAGAGATAAAACTTTACTTCTCGTTGACTTGGATCACCATGCCTATTTTGAGGTTTACCCATAGGTACTTTCCTAGTCCTCATATTCTCTTTGAGATGCTTTAAGATGAGATGATAGAATAGGTTATGCTCTTCTGCTCTTTCTTAATTATTTAGTTCAATAGGTTCATGTGGACCATATTAAGTTTGGGTACTTGGTCTTTACAGACTTAGTAAAAAAATCTATGGTAAAAAGTTTTCTAGAAATGTCTAAGATGAGAGTTCTTTATATTTAAGTCATTTTGTGAAATTTGGAGTTTATGTTAACAAATGAATGTGTGCGGCTCTGTTCATAAAAATTTGTGTGTGAATGATTGAGAGTCTCTACGGACATATTTTCTTTTGTTCATTATTCTTATTTTCCTTTTTTTTTTTTGTGATAATTGGCAAGGGTTTATGTGGACTTGGATTTTAATTTAATTTATGTAGGTTTTGTTTATTTTTTCTTGAACTTTTAGTCCATATGAACTTGTCATTTGGTTAAGGTAGTCCGTGCAGACATTTGTATTTCTTAAAAATATGTGTGTATGATCCTTTGTGTTGTTCTTGTCTATCTCTTCATGAATTCTTACTTTTATTATTTTTCTATCATAGACATGCCTAAAGTGTAGAGGGATATTATCGGGTCTTTAATAATGTTTTTTAGTGATGCCAGTCCTAGTGAAGAATTGTATAAATCTTTCAAGGTTTTAGACCTTTATTGACCACCTAGTGAGAGGTGACTTTTGATGAGACTTGCAAGCATTATAAGTGCTTTTGCATAGGTGGATGAAAACAATCCACACATTTCACATGTCTATTAGGGAGTTGATGATTATGCCTTTCGACTAGGCTTTTATCATGGGCATGCCTTGCAGTGGTCGTGATATTACTTTCGATGCATGCTACCACTTCCTTTTTCTCCAGCTCTAAGAGGTGAGAAACTAGCTTGGCTTTGTGCCCTATGAGCATACCCTATACTAACTTGTATGTGTGATGGATTGATATGGCTCTTATAGGCTAGCCCAAGCTAGATCAGTATGCATATTCTTTTATACTATATCTTCTCGGCACCATTTTGTTCGCTAATGTGAAAGGTAATGTAACCTAGACTTTCCTGCCTATTCTAGAGAGTGTTGAGGACATAGGGTTCTCGAGTTGCTGCCTTTCCTCTCTTAGTTGAATGTATAAGAGTTTGGATATGATTGTTTAAACCAAGAAGGACCATTGATTTGTTCAGGGTTTTGTGTTAGGTTTTTTAGTGAGTAATTTGTCTTGATATTTCTTTCCCTTTTTCTTACAATTTTTCATGTCTAATTTTGCACCTTACTTTTCACATGCTTAGGCATATGAGCTTCATTTATTGCCTTACCCATGTGCGCTCGATATTCCACGTCATTATCTTGTCATAGATAGGTGGGTGTGTCTAGTGTTTGGAGCATGAAATGTTTCATCCTTAATGTAGCATTGCCAGTTTTTGAGCTCTTAAGCCTGGCTTGATGTAAGTGATCCTACAAGCATAATTACATAATTAATATCCTATTTTTTTTATTTATACTTACTTATTTTACAAATTGATTTAGCTTTGTAGGGGCTCCTTATTGAGGAAATGCTCAACTCTCTGCACTTTATTTAAGAGCTTTCATCTTACAGGGTGCTTTTGACAACACTGAAGGCTTACTCTTATTATTTAAGAGAGCATGCATTAAGCTGGCATATAGGTTTGAGTGCCTAGTATATGGCTCAATGTCCTCTTAATAGCATGTTGTTTGAGCACTATATTGATGACTTGTCTTTCATCTAAAAGATGTTTGCTAGGATTCCTAAGAATACCCTTGTGATGGTGGATGGTGGGGATTATTTTGCATGGGTCCTTACTCATCTGCTACCATAAGTGCCTTATACCTTTGGTGTAGACATAGGAGTTAGAGATGCTTCCTAGTTCAAAGGGTTTCTAAAGATAAAGCTTATAAATATTGGATATTTTTTAAGAGATGTGAAGGGAGACCTATAAACCAAGCTGAACACCCTAAAGACAGAACCTAAACCACCTTTAAAATGTATAAGGATAACACTCAATGGACATTTTATGATGTATGTATGGAATACATTCACATAGACAACAATTTTGTATGGAACTAATTGACATAGAGGTTGTCTATGTCCGTATGGATTTTATTCCATGAGGACCAAGTCCGTGCGAACTAATGCACATAAGTTCGTATGGACTAAACAAACCTAGGGTACTTTGGGACCACCTATCAGAAATCTGAAGTGACATGTCTGGACCATAAGCGATTTTTTGAAAACCAGCTAAAAAAGTTGACCTAGAGAGAAAAAAAGGGGGCTTTTAGACATTTCTAGAAAAAAAGAGGAGAAAAATGGTGAGCAATATCTCTTTCCCCTCTCAATATCACTAAAAAGCTGAAACACCTTAAACCTTCATAGCTAACCTTAAAAACCTTGAAGAAAGCCACTATTTTTGAAGCTTGAAGGGGTAAAACTTCTCATCTCTTGAAGGAATCCTCCATTTTGTGGTATACACTTTAGGAAACCTTTATAAGGGGCTCTTTTCCCTTTACTTTGTCTTATATCTTGCTGTCTTTACTTTTATTTTAGTAGCCTATTCTATTAAGAAGAGAGACCATCATTATTTTCATTTTTAATGGGTGTCCTTTGTTATATGTCTGATAGGAAGTCTGTACACACCTATTTTCCCAAAAGTTTGCCTAACATATGGTCTATACAGACCTACATCAAAGCCTATGTTTACCCTTTTTTTGCTATTTGCATTTTATTCTTGGAGTTTAAGATCCTTAATGAAAAAGGGGTATTAAAAGACCCATTTTGTTGAGTCTATCCCTTTAGAGAGGGGAGATCATTCCTATGTTCTTCTTGCCATACTTTCCTTTTTTGTTTATTTGCTTTTAACTATTTACTTTTATAAATACATTTTCCTTACTTTTAGATGCTTATCATTCTTTGCCCTTTTGTTTATTTACTTATAGTTATTCACTCTCATACTTACATCTCCTTTGCTACACTGTGCTTCTGTTGGTGTGAAATATCTTTTTAGAC
>CANXYI010017074.1:0-13843 GCA_948208565.1 Hura crepitans
TTGTAACACCCCCTACTAGATTCCTAAAGAAACCCAATAAGTGGTGCGTTTCTTGGTAGGTCACCCATCCTTAAATTTCTTCTATGTTAATTCATTTAACTCTTACTTATTTGATACTATTTAATTTTATATGACTCCAAATTTAGTTTTATCTATTCATATATTTCTCTTAGGTTTATGCCAATATGGAGCAATTATAGGTCAATTAGATTTTTCTAAAAAATCTAGCAACATAACGACTATTCAGGTCCCTATCCAAAAATTTTAACTTGTAAAAAAATTTTATTTCATATTCTCACACCTTCTGGACCCTTCTAGTCCCCCAGGTATCAACTTAACATCTCAATTCTATCATATAGTAACACAAGCCTTAAGCCATAATTAAGGAAAAACACAAATTAGAGCATCAGGCTCGTATAATAGCAACACATGCCATACATATTCAAAAAGATTAATAACTTGTTTATTACATCACAATATGTGCTCATATAATTACATTATGTGTCTCTTATATACTTAACACCCATTTCGCATCTAAGTACATAAAGTGCCAAACCAAACAAAATGTACATTATCCACCTTCTGATGAATAACCTTTGGACTTTGTTGCACGCTTTATGAGACTATATCCTTGTTCTAGTTACCTATGCACCAAAATACGTATGCTAAGTATATAATATACTCAGTGGCGAATTCAAGCATTTAAAACTTGTCTAACAATTTATTCATGCATACGTAATCATATTATTAACCTATTCCGATTTTAGGTATAACCCAGATTACGAACATGCAAAAATTACCAAATTTCCCTTATAAGTGTTCTTGTTAATAAAATATTCAATTAACCATTTTCAGTCATATAAGTTATAGTTTTAATATCATTGTTAACAATTGCATGCATAGTCTTTAATAATTAAGTCAACAAATATTGCCTTTATAAAATCACCAAAATGCCCCTATATCATATTCCAATGTCACATATGATCTATATTGTTTTTGTTTAATTTATTTCAAGTAGTCCATCATGAAAGACAACACTGACAAACACTGGACCTAGAGGGAATAAAATAGTATAATGATCCATATTCTGGACCCCAACCACTGCACCGGCTTAAATAAGTTATAGCACCTAAGATACAGATAACAAAGTGTGGTCTGCGTAGCAGATTAGTCTATCCAACATATTAGTGCAGTGGCCCTCTGAGACCTTTGCCACTGTACTAGCCTTATTTAAGAGGTCAGTTATGGGGTGACTGTGTCTGCCTTGAAGATTGGTCTATCTAATAAACAAGTGTAGTGGCCCTCCGGTACCTATGCCATTGCACTAGCAAAATTTAATACTAGTAATAGGTGGCAAGGGTAGAAAGTTATCTATCAAATAGACTAGTAAAGTGGTCCTAATGTTAACCTAGGCCATTATACTGGCCCTATCTGAAAAATAAACAGTGCAGCATCCCTAAGTTGACTGGTCAAGCCATCCAGTGGATGTCTAACTATAGGGCCATTTAACCTAAATTTATGTCTTTTTCTTTGTTGATCAACTTTATATAATATTCTTAAGTAAAAAATAGACAGTTATAAATTTTATCTTATAGTTGATTTTTAGCCTAGAAAGTTATGGGCCCTACTAGATAGTTTTAGGTACTTTAATAGTAGTATTTTTAGGCATTGTCATAACCAATATTTAATTCATAAATTCCCTAGTTTTATTTCACCCAGAGTTACCGTTTATTATCCTTTTATTGTCTATTAGGATTATGGGTTAAGGTAATTGTCATTTTAGGATAGTTATAGGTCCTTTCCTTACTTTGCGACAATCAGTTTAAGGCTCATTTCACCATATTTTTTAGTGAAGTTTTCATCATTTAGTTCACATGGTTTATATGCATATTGCCAACACACAATATGCCATTTTTAAGGCCATAAACTAGGCTTTTAAGCCATTTCATCCATTTATAACATTATAGCTCCTTAAGGTACACTTTTAGTCCTATGGCCATGTTATATTACATACTCACTTTAGGCTATCATTTAAGTCATCTTACTGAAGTATATATTCAAGTATCATCATTTTTTTCAGAGTCCATTTCCATTATCTATATTTGCTATGTTTATTCATGGCTTATGTCTCAGCCAAAGTTCATTTCACATTCATACACATAGTACTCAAATTAATTACATGCCAAGCCATCATTTTACATATAGTTTAGGCCTAATTACATAACATTTAAGCTTAACCATACAACTACATATGTTTATCACAATTTATTCAATATTCTAACTAGATTATGGCACCACATACATATACACTTGTATCTAAGGCCTTAAAGACCACTTTTATCAATTAGTCATGCTATGTACACACACATGCCCTATGCTAATGCTATCGTGTACTTACCTTTTACATACTTATCTCTAAATTTTCAAGCCACATGCACGTAATTCCTCACATTTACATGCTAAAATTCATTACCAACCCATAAAAGCAACACATGTACACAATGCAATTTAATTACTACCTCTCGGGCATTCTTTATTACAAGTCACAAATACAACAACTCTTACATTAACTATGCAATCTATTCATCTAAATATATAACCATTAATTCACTTGCCACCTTAATCAATACACAAGCTCCCTTAATTCTCCCAAATAACTTTAGGCCAACCCAAGTTCTCCCAACATTCAATCTATTCTCTCATTAAACTACTTATACACATATACTTAAGCTATGGAAGAATTAAAAGCATGACCTAAATGGCAAGAATTCATATACCTTCCAAGAGACAATACCTCAAGCCTTCACAAAGCCTCAATTCCAACCTGCCATAGTAACCTTTTCCTCCTTTCTTAAAGCAAATTTTCTCCTTAATTCCCTTTAAAAACCATTCAAACATATACTTTTGGATGTTAGGTTCCTTAAACATCTATTTACAGCCTAAAAATCACCAAGAAAATCAAGTAGAAGGCATAAAACTTACCTAATTTCACTTGCTAGACTATGCTAACCTAGGAAACTTTGAAGATTTTTAACTAATTTATGTATGCTCCCTTTTTTGTGATTCCTTTTCCCTCAACTCCCTAACACATAAGAATGAATTTAGGAATCAAGAATTTCCTAGAATAGAATGAAAAAGGGGAAGAAAATTATAAAATTTCCACTTGTTGGCATTGATTCCAATAGCAAAGAGATAAAGAATTTCTTCCATTTATTTAGTGGAATTTTAAACTTGTCATCCCCTTTTTATACTTGGCATGGCCCTTAGTCCAGTTGTCTAGGCGTGGGTAGGTCCCACAACCACTCAAGCCATCTCAAAATAGGTCGATTTTTCATAAAACTTCATAAATTCACCAAAATTCACATAAAACTCAAAAAATTACACCATTTATTTTAAAATTCATATTTTGATCCCGTTTATATGAACATAAATTTTTGTAGCCAAATTCCATTAATAGAGTAGTTTTTAGACTTCTTCGATTTGCATGCCAACCTCAAAAATTACAAGAAATTGCAAATGACCTCATAATTCCAAAATTCTTTCACTAATGGACTCAGTGGAATTTTTTAGCTTTAGGCTCTAATATTTTTGGGTCCATCTAGGCACATCTTGGGTCATTCTCGATAAAAAAAAATTTTATTACACAGATGGGTACCTTACAATCTAAAATAAATTATTGGTTCTACTAAATTTTTAAATTTTTCCTTTTTTTATCCATTCAAAGCCCCTTGAATTTTCATGACCAGTGCCTATTACCTCGATTTATGCATAAATGACCTAGCACCCCAGGCACACTTCTCAAATCAAGTGGCACTATTCATGGAGCCTCAAAACACGGGTGTTAAAGTTTTTCACCTCTTAAGAAAATTTTATACTAGAAATTACCTAGAGCAAATAAGTGTGGTTAATGTGCTTTCATCTATTCTTCTAGCTCCTAGGTACCTTCTTCAGTATTATGGTATCTCCATGGCACTTTAACTAGTGGCATAGTCTTATTTCGCAACTGCTTTACTTCATGAGCCAAAATCTGCACTAGTTCCTCTTCATAACTCATATTAGGCTATACTTCAATATCTGCGATCAGATTCACATGTTATAGATCAGATCTATACATCTTGATTATAGAAACAAGGAAAAATCATGTACCTATTATAGCTCAAGTGGTAATGCTAGCCTGTATGCTAGAGGTCCAACCTTTTCAATAATTTCATAGGGTCCGATAAATCTGGTACTCAATTTCCCCTTTTCCTCAAACCTCAACACCATTTTCCATGAAGAAGCCTTTAGAAATACTTTTTCACCCAATGCATACTCAATATCTCTCTAGTTCAAGTCAACATATGATTTCTGTCTATCAACAGTTGCTTTCAACCTTTCCTTAATTATCTTCACTTTTTCCTTAGCATCTTTAATTAAATCTACACTAGAATCTTACCTTCTCTAACTTCACTCTAACATAAGGGAGTTCTACATTGTCTACCATAGAGTGTTTCATATGGGGCCATCGCCAAGCGAGACTAGTAACTGTTATTATAGGCATACCATGCTAGAGACAAGTATTGATCCCTGTTACCTTTAAGTTCAATAACACATCCTCGTAACATATCCTAAAGTATCTACATCATCTTCTTCGACTGTCCATCAGTTTAAGGATGAAAAGCGACACTATAGGCTAATCTGGTGCTTAAGGCTTCCTAGAACTTCTTCAAAAATCTAGAGGTGAAATGAGGATAACTATTAGAAATAATGGTCACTAGCACAGCATGTAACCTTACTATCTCAACCATATATAGTCTAGCCATCCTCTCTAATGAATAATCCATTCTAAATGGGATAAAATGAGTTGTATTTGTCAATCTATCAATAATCACCATGTAGCATAACATTTACCTTTAGTCAAAGGTAAACCCATCACAAAATCCATGTTTAACTTTTCCTATTTCCACTCTAGTATTATTGTAGGATGCAATAATTTAGAAGGAACTTGATGTTCAGCTTTCACTTGTTGGCATGTCAAACACCTTGCAACATACTCTACCATATCTCTTTTCATAATAGGCCACCAATAATGGGAGTTCAAGTCTAAATACATTTTTGAACACCTTGGATGCATAAACTAGGGAGCTTTATGTGCCTCCTTTAGTATTTGCAACCGTAGGTCATATGTACTAAGTACACACAACCTATTTTAATAACATAGACACTCGTCTTTTGTCAACTCAAACCTTGTGGCCTTTCCCTCTTTAGCTTTACTTAAAATCTAGACCAACTGTTCATCTTTTATTTGATTTTCCTTAATCTATTATCTAAAATCTAGTTTCACCTATAATTTAGCCAACACAGCATCTTCTGAATTGTACTACAATTTGGCATTCATAGCTTTTAAAGTCACCTTAAACTTATTACTAAAAGCATCTGCCACCATATTTGCTTTCCCTGGGTGGTAATTAATTAGGCAGTCAAAGTCCTTTATCAATTCTAACCACCTTCTCTGTCTCAAGTTCAGGTCCTTCTAAGTAAGGAGGCATTTCAAACTTTTATGATCTATATATATGTGGCATTTCTCTCTATACAGATAGTGCCTCTGTATTTTCAAAGCAAAAATAATAGTAGCTAGCTCCAAGTAATTAGTAGGATAATTCCTCTCATATGGCTTTAACTATCTTGAAGCATAAGCTACTACTATCCCATCTTGTATGAACACACATCCTAAGCTATACAAGAAAGCATCACTATACACTATAAAATCTTTACCCTATTCAGGTTGAATCAAGATAGGAGCTTTTGTCAACATCTTCTTCAATTGCTCAAAACTGGCTTAACACTTATCATCCCACTCAAATCTCACATTCTTTCTAATTAGCATTGTCAAAGGATTGGCAATGATGGAAAATCCTTTTACAAATCCCCTACAATACCCAACTAATCCCAAAAAACTTCTCCCTTCAGTTACATTCTTAAGTGGTTCCTATTCTAGCATTGCCTTTACTTTACTAAGGTCAACTCTGATTCTCTCTACTAAAACTATATGGCCTAAAAGAGCTACTTCACTCAACCAGAACTCACAGTTACTAAGTATGTCATAGAACTATTTCTCTCTCAGGGTCTGTAACACAACCTTGAGATGGTGTTCATGGTCTTCCTAGTTTTTAGAATACACCATAATATCATCTATGAACACCACCACAAATTGATCTAGATAAGGCTAAAAAACTCTAGTCATGAGATCCATAAAAGCTGCTGATACATTGGTGAGCCCAAATGGCATCACTAAGAACTCATAGTGCTCATACCGAGTTCTGAAGGTAGTTTTAGGAATGTTAGCCTCCTTAATTCTCAGTTGATGGAATCCAGATCTCATATCAAGTTTTGAAAATACATATGTACCTCTCAACTGATCAAAAAGATCATTTATCCTAGGTAATGGATATTTCTTCTTCACTATCATCCTATTTAACTGCTTATAATCAATACATAATCTTAGCAACCAGTCTTTCTTCTTTAAAAATAGCATAGGTGCTCTATAAAGAGATATACTAGGTCTAATAAAACCCTTGTCTAATAGGTCTTGCAGCTGTACCTTTAGATCTTTTAATTCAGTAGGTGCAATTTGATAAAGAGCAATTGATATTGGAGTTGTACAAGGATATACCTCAATTGAAAATCCTATTCCCTCTAAGGTAATCAGGGAAAATATCATGAAATTTAGAAATAATTGGGATATGTGCCAATTTAGAGTTCAAAACATTCAGGTCAATAGCATAGGCCAAATATGCCTCACACCCCTTTTTGGAGATATTTTCTACTTTCACAGAAGAGATGATATTAGTCAGAATACTTCTCTCACAATCCACTATCACTATCTATCCCTCTATAGTTTAAAAGGTTAATTCCTTATGTCTACAGTCAATCATGACTTGATGCCCAGTCAGCCAATCCATTCCTAAGATCATATCAAACTCATTGGAAGGCAAATCATTCAAATTAATAGAAAATCTATACCCCTAAATCACCAAAGGGCATTACCTATACCCCTTGATCACAACCACACATTTCCTTATAGGATTACTAACTCTGATGTCTACATCAACATGTTCAGGCTCTAACCCCCTATTATGTGCTTGTGCAGTACATACATATGAATATGTAGAACTAGGGTCTATCAAAGCCAAAACTAGAACATCAAATAAATAAAAAGTACTAGTTATGACGTCTTATGTTGTAACCTTTTCTCTGGCTCTCACAGCATACTGCTTGGCTGGAGCACAAGCCTCAGATCTGGTGCCTTTGGTAGCACTAAGCTGCTCTCCTCTATTTTACCTCTACCCCTTATTCTAAGGTGTAACATTAGATGCCTATATCTGAGCACCTTCTTATTGTCTCTAAGGACACTCTCTTTCTATAGTGGTCTCTAACACCATAGTGGAAACACTTTCCTCTTCTACCCAATCTGCACTGCCCTAATGCTTCTTTTGACAAATGGTATAAATTAAAGGTCCATCTCTTTTAATCCCTATACTAAGAGCACTATCAACCCGAGGAGACAATCGAGGTCTACCTATAGAAGCTTGTCCAAACCTCTAGGTTTATGTCTGTCTCTACCCCTGATACCCTATTTGATACTAGAACCTAGGCTAAAACTGTGTCTATAGCTAACTTTTTCTCATTTTGTTACCATCCCCTCCAACAGTGAACTGCCTCTTCCATTGGAAGAAATCCCTCTTTTCTTGCATCATTGCTACCATGTCATATGCAGTTGACACCATTACAACAAAATCTCCCTTTTTAGGATTTGTTATCTGCATCTTTATCTCTATATTTAGTCCTACTAATAATATCTTATATTTCTCTTCCTTATTAGGAATGAACTCTTTAGCGTACTTTAGTAGTCTAGTAAAGTCTTTTTCATATTCTAACACTATTCTCCTTCCCTACTTCAAATCTAGGAAATCTTGTCTCCTTTTATCCTTATAAGAGTCATGTATATACTTCTTTATGAACTTTATAAAGAAAAATTCTCAAGTTAGATCTGCAGGTGCTTTCTTCCCTTTGATAGTGTTCCATAAGTCATAAGCTTTTTCTTAAAGAAGATAAGTGGAACAATGTAGGTTTTTTGCTCCTGTACAGTTTAATTGCTCCAAGACTCTAAATGTCCTATCTAGTTGGTATTCAACCCTGGCAGCGTCATCCTCTTTCCTCCCTAAGAAATCAATAGCTCCCATCTTCCTTAGCCTTTCTAAAGTAGTCTTCTATGGGGGAACTAGTGCTAGAGGTGGTACTAGAGCTGGAGGAGGTAGAGGTGGTGCAATAGCAGCATAAGTATGTCAAAGCAAGTTTACTATCACCTGTAACAAAGTAAGAGATGCTTTTACCTATTGTTGACTAGTCATTTCTAGCTGTTGCTGCTATGCAACATCACTGGGTTCAGGTATTGATGCATTACCTACCCCTATATAGCAATTGGTACAAAACTAGCCATATCTTTGGCCACTCCTTCGGGTACCTAATTAGCCATATGCTTACTATAAAAGGAGTAACTTATTAGCCTTGTACAATATAACAGTTTAAAGGAATTTGAAACTTAGATGCTTGCCTTCATATACTTCACCTTGGAGCATTAAACCTATGCTCTGATACCATAAAATGTAACAACTGTATTGGATTTTCGAAGAAACCTAATAAGCAGTGCACTTCCTGCTAGGTTACCTATCCTTAAATTTCTCCCATGTACATTTGTTTAACTCTTAATTATTCGGTACTATTTAATTCTATCTAACTCTAAATTTAGTTCTATCTATTGTTATATTTCTCTTAGGTTTATGCCTTAGTGTTCATGCCAATATGGAGCATTTATAGGTTAATTAGATTTTTCTCAAATAGCATAATGATTGTTTAGGTCCCTATCTAATAATTTTAACTTGTAAAACAATTTTATTTCATATTCTCACACCTTTTTCACCATTTTGGTCCCCCAGATATCAACCTAATATCTCTATTCTATCACATAGCAACACAGGCCTTAGGCTACAATCAAGGAAAAGCACAAATTAGAGTCTTAGGCTCATATAACATCAACACATGTTATACATATTCAAAAAGATTAATAATTGGTTTATTACAACATAGTATGTACTCATATAATTATATTATGTCTCTTATATACATAACACTCATTTCCCACCTAAGCACATAGATTACAAATCTAAATAAAATGTACATTATCCACCTTGTAATGAATAACCTCTAAATTTTGTTACATGCTTTACAAGACATGCTTTACAAGACTACATCCTTATTCTGGTTACCTATGCACCAAAACAAGTATCCTGAGTATATAACATACTCAGTGGTGAATTCAAGCATTTGAAACATGTCCAATAGTTTATTAATATATATGCAATCATATTATTAACTTATTCTGATTTTAGGTATAACCCAAATTACTAACAAGCAAAAATTACCAAATTTCCTCTATGGGTGTTCTTATCAGTAAATTATCTAATTAATTATTTTAACTCATATAAGTTATAGTTTTTAAATCATTATTAATAATTTCATGCATAATCTTTAATAATTAAGTCAATAAATATTGCCTCTATAAAATTATTAAAATGCCCTTGTATCATATTCCAATGTCACATGTGATCTATATTGTTTTGATTTAATTTGTTTCAGCTGGCCCATCTAGAAAGACAACACTTGCAAAGACTGGACCTTGAGGGAATAAAATAGTACAGTGATCCACATGCTAGACCTTGACTACTATATTGGCTTGATTAAGATAGAGCACCTAAGGTGCAGATAACGAAGTTAGTCTGCCTAGTACACTGGTCTATCCAACAGACTAATACAATGGCCCTCCGAGACTTTCACCTCTATACTAGCCTTATTTAAGATGTCAGTGATCGAGTAACTGTGTCTGCCTAGTAGACTGGTCTATCCAACAAACTAGTGCAGTAGCCCTCTAAGACCTCCGTTACTACACTGATAAAATTTAATACTAGCAACAGATGGAAAGGGTAGAAAGTTGTCTATCCAATAGACTAGTATAGTGTACCCAATGTGGACTTAGGCCACTATGCTAGCACTATATGAAAAATAGATAGTGTAGCAGCTGCTGAAGTCCCTAAGTTGATCGGTCAACCTATCTAGTGGGTGTCTAACTACAAGGCAATTTAACCTCAATTTATGTCTATTTTTTTACTAATAAACTTTTTAAAATATTCTTAAGTCAAAAACATATAGTTATAAATTTTATCTTACAGCCAATTTTTAGCCTAGACAGTTATGGGCCATATCGGATAGTTTTAGGTCACTTTTATGGTCATATTTTTGGCATTGTCATAACCAATATTTAATTCATAAATTCCCTTATTTTATTTCACATAGAGTTACCATTCATTATCCTTTTACTATCTATATGGATTATGGGTTTAGGTAATAGCCATTTTGAGGCAATTATAGGTCATTTCCTTACTTTGTGAAAATCAGTTTAAGCCTCTTTTCACCTCATTTTTCAAAGCGGTTCTCATCATTCAGTTCATAAGCTTCCTAGGCACATTGCCAGCACATAATAGGCCATTCTTAAGGTCACAAACTAGGTTTTTAAGCCATTTCATCCATTGACAACATTATAGCTCTTTAAGGTACACTTTTAGGCCTATGGCCATATTGTATTACATACTCACTTTAGGCTATCTTTTAGGTCATCTTACTTAAGTTAATATTCAAGTATCATCATGTTTTTTAAAGTCCATTTCCATTATTTATATTTGTTATGGTAATTCATGGCTTATGTCTCAACCAAAGCTCATTTCACATTTATACACATAAAAGTTAAATTAATTACATGCCAACCCATCAATTTACATATAGTTTAGGCCTAATTACTTAACATTCAATCTTAACCATACAACTATATATATGTATCACAATTTATTCAATATTCCAATTAGATCATGGCACCATATACATATACGCTTGCTTCTAAGGCCTTAAAGACCACTTTTATCAATTATTCATGCTATGTACACATATATACCCTATGTTAATGATTTCAAGTACTTACCATTTCATGCTTATCTCTAAATTTTCAAGCCACATACACATAATTCCTCACATTTACATGCTCAAATTCATCACCAACCCATAAAGCAACACACATGCACACTACAATTCAATTACTACCTCTTGGCTATTCCTTATTATAAGTCACACATACATTAACTCATACATTAACCATGCAATCCATCCATCTACATTCACAACCATCAATTCATAGTCAATTGCCACCTTAATCACATGACAATCTCCCTTAATTCTCCTAAATAGCTCTCGGCCAACCTAAGTTCTCTTAACATTCAATGTGTTCTCTCATTAAACTACTAATATACACATACATAAGCTTTGGAAGAATGAAAGGCATAACCTAAATGATAAGAATTCACATACCTTCCAAGAGACAACACCTTAAGCCTTCATAAAGCCTCAATTCCAGCCTACCACAGTAACGTTCTCCACCATTCTTCATGTAACTTTGCTCCTCAATTCCCCTAAGACACCATTCAAACATATACTCTTGGATGTTAAGCTCCTCAAACATCCATTTACAGCCCAAAAATCACCAAGAAAATAAAGTAAAAGGCATAAAACTCACATAATTGCACTTGTTGGACTGTGCTAATCTAGGAAACTTTAAAGATTTTTAATTAATTCATGGATGCTCCTTTTGTTATGATTCCTTTTCTTTTAGCTCCGTAACACATACAAATGAATTTAGGAATCAAGAATTTCCTATAATAGAATGAAGAAAAGGAAGAAAATGCCCAATTTTCCTCTTACTAGCATTAATTCTAGCAATAAAGAGAGGAAGAATTTTTTCCTTTTATTTAGTGTAATTTTACATTTGTCATCCCTTTGTTACACTTGGCATGGCCCTTAGGCTAGTTGTGTAGGTGTGGGTGGGTCCCACAGCTACTCGGACCATCCCAAAATGGCTTAGTTTTTGGTAAAATTTTGGAAATTCACCAAAATTCACACGAATATAAAAAAATTACACCATTTATTTTAAAATTCATATTATAATCCCTTATATATGCTTGTAAATTTTAGTAGCCAAATTCTATCGATAGGGCAATTTTTAGATTATCTTAATTTGCTTGCCAACCTCAAAAATTATAAAAATTTGCAAAGGGCCTCAGAATTAAAAAAATCTTTCATCAATGGACTTAGTGTAATTCTTAAGCTTCTAGACCAAATATTTTTTGGTCCATCTAAGCCCATCATAAGGCATTCCTAGCCTAAAAAATTTTTATTGCCCAGATGGGTAGCTTAAAGTTTGAAATGAATTATTTGTGCTGCTAAATTTTTAAATTTTATTATTTTCATCCATTTAAAGCCCCTCAAAGTTTAATGACCAGTGATGTTGCCTCGATTTACATGCAAGTAACTCAACACCCTACGCAAACTTCTCGAACCTAGTGGCACTATTCACGAAGCCTTAAAACACAAGTGTTACATTAGTGATGTAATTAAATTAACTTATACATTTATGCCTTATATCAACATATAAAATATAGAAGAACATAAGCATTCACATTATCACATTATATACAAATTAGCCCTAACATGCATTATTACACTTACATAACATCATTCACATTTAATGCTCATCTCAAGTCATGCATTTTAAATAAGATAATGCCACATTCATAATGACATGTATTAAGTGATTAGGAATATTAAACCTATTTTACTAAGCCAATTTTAAAGTAAAATGAATATCCTTTAGAAAATAGGATCATGGTGTGCAATGGCCCTCATTATGGACCCTGTGACAACTACACCAACATAGGTGTGCAATAGCCGTCATGGACCATAACACATGCTGCACTAACATGTGATATGTTTAATGGCCCTATTGAACCTTAATGACAACTATGCTCACATTGATCATGAGATCAAAAGTATAATTCCATCAGTTAGACATTTTAGTGGACTAGTGGACAAAATGGATCAAGGTACTAAGCTGCCATAACAACTTCTATAAAACTCCTTAGTTGACTAGTCAAACTATCTATAATATGTTATTTCTCATATGGGCTATTAACAATTTACCTTTAGTTACATTGCATTAATTTAAGCTTAACATAGCTTTTAATTGATTTGGTTTAGCCAATAGATGACTAAATTGGGAAAATTATGTTATAACTATTAATTTACCATCCAAGCATATCATGCCATGCAATTTACCACACTTTGAGGCTATATATATACACACATACATCACGTGTTAATTGTATTCCATTTACTCTTATAAGTGTCATTTACTTCCTTATGTTATAGAATTTCTATATTCTTTTCATTGTACAATAAGCTCATTCAAGATGCATTATATTCCATGCTTATCATGAACCACATCACGGCATTACATGATAGTGTAATTCCTTATATAGGCATATAATACAACTCAATATATTATTGCCACATACATGACCATTCTGCCATGACACTTTACATGCTCTCAATATCTATCATTATCACATTGTACTATGCCTCATTTCACAACATGGATGCTTTTAAAATTATATAACATTCATCCTTTGATCTATCCTCTATACGTATTTCACACATTAACAAGCATGTTAATCATTTAACAACTTAACATACATGTATTTACTCCTACATTATCTCACTTTAGGCACCATTTTTATCATGTTCATACATATTATCATTTTGTTTTCATGCATTTCCCATGAAAACCACAAATTCAAGTTTTTATATCTATATGCATGTCATTAGGCCTTTTAGCCAAGGCATTATAAATGAATGATACTTACATTCA
>CANXYI010017105.1:0-12279 GCA_948208565.1 Hura crepitans
TGCATGATTGTCGATACAATAGCTATCTAGCCTCAGTGTCAATTTTACAATGTAGCAAACAGATATTTAAGGGTATCATTCTATACTTTTGATGGTTGTATTTAGCACTCATGTGTATATATATGTGGGTTTGGGCTTAGCTAGGCAAGTACTAAATGTATGTACATTATGAGATTAATGTATTAATGGATACTTAGTATGATATATCTATTTAGCTTGTCTGATAGTTGTGGGCCCCATGCCTTATGTGTTGATGCTTATATGTTGTGGTATAATGATATGTGAATTGGAGGACTAGAAAGGTTCAGGAGATGATGGATATTTAAGTATGATCTTAGAAGTGTGTTTTTTGCAGGTATATAGTTTGCGGTTTGTTACTTGGGTAGCCTTTATGCTACCTAAATTCCTATAAGAAAAACAACTAGTGTAAGATATATTTTTGTCAATTGGAAATATGTTTTTATCATGTGGAAATAGTCAATCTAAGAGGGTTATATGAAAATATTTAAGAAAATACCTACTTGGGTAAATAAATTAACTGATGACATAAGTGTTATACGAATGAGCCCAGAGAGCAATTTTAGGAGGGGTGACCATTAAGAAGTAGCATATCTTGTCCATTTCCTTCGAGAATAGGCAAGGGGTGTTACACATCAAGCCAACACTTTTATCTTTGCTTGATTTTTTGACATTACTTCTCGATATTTAAAAATTCTAATTCAAATACCAATGGACTATTTGGAATATTTGAGTATCAGGTTGTGACAGTCTCAGGCTTATTTGAGCAAAAACACAATATTTTACGATTCAACTTTAACTACATCACTATTCATAAAACACCGCTATAAAAACTTTACTTCTATTTTTAACCATCTTAATGACTTCATTTTCATTCCAAATTTTGTCTAAAATTATATTTTAATTAATCTTCCATCCGATCATATTTGTATAACTTAAGTCTTTGGAAATACTATTCACATCACGGGAAGGTCTATTCATAACCCCAGGTTTCTCAGGCATTTGTGTGTTACAATCAATTAAGGTAGAATAAATATGTGAGTTTTAAATTTAAATCAAGATTGAATAAAAATGAATTGTGAATAAATGATTAATGCAATCATGAAGAGTGTAAGTGTTTAAATTAAACCTCATTGTGTAAGTATCATGGGGTTACCTATTATGTTAAAACAAGATTTTGTAAAGTTAAATTATATGAGATTGAATGAAGATAATGATGACATTGATAATGAATAATAGTGCTTAAGCATGTTTTCATTGTGATGATGTGTTATGCTTTATATGAGAAAATGACAAGTAAAGGCCATCTAAAATTAGTTTATACACTACTAAGCATTATTGTTCAGCGCTTTAGTTCTTCCATGCATAAGCGGAGGATTTTAACATTACTTGAGGAGGTAATTGCAAGTGGGATCTATAACGGTTTAGAGAGTATACTGTGTTATTGAATGAGTATGTGTTTTAGAGCAATTTAGTCATGATTCATTTGTTTTTATTAGTCTCATGTTTTTAGCAAATTTTCAGTACATTTGGGTTTTTGTTTAAATTATTTGTATGTAAATTTTTGATAAAGAGATTATCGGATTTTCATATGTAAATATTGATTTTATGGCTTGACATTTTTAACACCAACCCATTTAATTTATTGTATAAAGTTGAGATTTTTCTTTATGATTTAATTACTAAGATTTTGAATTAACTTATGAGTTTAAGCATATGAATGAGCTGGAAGTGTTTGAGAAAGAGATAATATGCATAGGGCTTAATTATCAATATGTAATGTGAGCATTTTAGAGTGTCCAATGCCTATAGCATTTAATATGGCACTCCTCTATCTAGTGAATCTAGTCAACGAGATAAGGGGTGTCATAATCTTACCTTGACAAAGGGATTTACTTAGATGCTTTCTTTCGAGCATGATTTCATGATAGAGTTCTCTTTTAAAGCATTATATTAACCTTATAAGGCCAATCATTTTGATAGGTAATCTAATGCTAATTGCACCAATGCGTTAACTTTAAAATTCTCCCTTTTGTTAACAAAAATCGATTCAAATTTTCCAAACCCTTTGGCCAGATGCTTAGCTTTGCTACAATATTCCATCAATGAGGGATATTCTCCCATCACTTGTGAGATCACTAATAATGAATTATCTTTTGCTATTAGCACATTAGTCCCGAGTTAGGCCAAGATTTCTAATCCAAGATCAAACTTCATATTTGGCTTAGTTGTTAGTGCATTTAAAATCTAACATGAAAGATAATGTAGTGCATATGCCATTAAGAGATAGAATTACAATACCAATTCTAGTCAAATGTATTATTCTTGATCCATTAAACTACAGCTGCTAAGGTTTTTCATTAACCATGGCTATATCTTGCCCCTGATCTTCATTAATGTTATAGTAATGGGCCAAGGAATTAGCAAAAGCCTTTCCTTTTATAGATCTTTATGGAGTTATTATAGAGTGGACTTAGACAATCCCAATGGCCATTTCTCAAGCCTATTTTAGAAATGGCCTTGATAATATATATTTGACAACATTTGTTTGGCTAATAATAAAAACCACTACAAGCAGTATGTAATATCTCAACTTGATATAAGTAAAATATAGAGCTAATCCCAATTTTTCTATTGGAAATTCCTTCTTCCTAGCATCATTTAATACTTGGCTTAAATAATAAAAGGCTTGCTCTGCTAATATTGTTTTCTATGCAACATCACCCCAGTCAATCCATCAAAAGTTGAGATATAAAAGATTAATGGTTCTATTAGTCAAGGTGGACTAGTTAGATAGTCTTTTAATTCATAAAAAAAATTTCTAATGAATAGCAATCTAGGCATACTCAGTCTATGGCCAAACTTTTTTAGTTGTATTAACTATAAATCTTCTAAGGAAATTGACTTTTCCTAGCTACTATTGTAATTCTTTCTTATTTTTGGTGGAGGTTCTTCCATAATCACTCGAGCTTGGTTTGAGTCTACCTCTATCCCCCTTTGATGTACCAAAAAACTAAAAAATTACCAACACTCCAAAAGCACACTTTAAAGGATTCATCTTAAGCTTGTGATTTCTTATATGATCAAACATTTACCTAAGGTGTTGTAAGTGCTTAGCTTCTACTTGTGGCTTTATTATAACATCATTCATGTAGACTTTCATGGTTTGACCAATTTGATAATGGAAAATGGCATCATAGCCTCTGATATGTTGTACTAGTATTCTTCAAGTTAAAAGCCATAACTATCCATTCATATGCACCACTCAGCCTAGGATAGCAAAATGTCATTTTGTGGACATCCAGCTCATGACTAAATATTTGATTATAGCCTAAATGTCTATCTATGAAACATAGAATTATATTATAGGTAGTAGAATCTATTAACATATTAGCCACTAGTTTAGGTGTTGTTAAGTATAAATTTCTAAAGTATAAACAAATCCTGAGCTTTCTATTTTTCTTTATTAATGACACCATGTTTGATAGCTAATCAACATATTTTATGGTAATAATAAAACTAGCCTTTAATAAACATTTACTTCTTCAGCCACTAGTTGTTCTATTTCCCTTGACATCCATCTCATTGGTTGTATGTATGGCTTAAATCTAGATTTCATAAGAAGTTTATACTCTATAAGAGTTTAATCAAGAACTAGTATCTCTAAGTAATTCCATGCAAAATAATCCTAGTATTCATGCAATAAGTTGATCAATTCAGACTTAAACTCCTAATTCAACTTAGCACAAATAAATAATGGATAAGGACATTTAGCTGTATAGATGTTAATTTTTTTCAATAGGTCATAAGAGTTAAAGCTATATCCCAGCTTCATCTCTAGCTTGATCTCAAAAGTAAAGTCTTTTAGCCCTCTTTAGATATATTTGACAAAAGCCAAATTATGATTCTCGATCAAATCACTAGTTCTTTCTTGAACTTTCTACATCATTACTAATTTAAGGTTTAAATGGTCTGACCATAATAGTCAGCCTTAGAAGATCACTACATACATTATCCTTGGGTACCTTTGATCCAGTCCTTTTGCATACCTCATCTTCTTCTAATGATACTTTTGTAATTGTGGTTATTGGTAGGTATAATTTAGCCTCAAGTGAACAAATTCATCACCAGATAGGTTAGGGTCTTTATGAAAATTTTTACAATTCCATTATCCCTCTACAACATTATCTTCTGATGCAAAGATAATAAAATACACCAATTCAAATGAATCTAGTCTCGA
Source organism: Hura crepitans (assembly GCA_948208565.1). NCBI lineage: Eukaryota > Viridiplantae > Streptophyta > Magnoliopsida > Malpighiales > Euphorbiaceae > Hura > Hura crepitans. Next base: position 4,259 of record CANXYI010017105.1, read on the forward strand.
CCTAGGAGAGCATTGTTGGTTTTCATGAGACATGCATAACAAAATTTAAAATTTTTATGAAAACCATGCAATAGTAAAAGGATCTGAAGGGTTCAAAATAGACATAAAATAGAAAACTTAATAGCATAAGATATTTACCATTATTTGTTAATGTCATTTCCTTATCTTTTTCTCACCTCACTGTGTTATCGTAAACCATAGTGATTCTCACTAAGAACACCTTCAAGGTATCCATATAAGAAGATTGAAGAGAAAGATACTCAAATTTCTAGGTGCTAGTAAGGAATTAGTGAGGTTGAAGAAATGAGATAGAATTTCATGTACTATAGGAAGGGGCTTATGCACAAAAAGCTTTTATGGTCACTTTTCTTTGGTTGATCAAAAGTGAGCCTTTTATAATCTAAAGACCCTTTCTAGGTTATATTTTTAACACTTAAAAATCAGACCTAGCCCATCTAAATAGAGGCCTATGAATGGGCCTCTGGATAGACCATGTGCATAGGCCCTAAATTGGGCTATGCGTATTACATAGTTAGCCTATCTTAGGCCGCATGCTTGAGGCTCTACTAGGCCTCTATTTTGATTAGCTTTAGGTCTAATTAATGAGCTTTTTAACATTTAAAAATCCATTTAAATTTGACCTTACAGGCACCCATAATTGGGCCTTTAGGGCTGAACCCTTAAAAACCTTAATTTATAATTATGTACATGCAAATTAGGCTCTAAGCCCAATTATTTCTTCTTTCTCTTTTCTTCATCTTTTAATAAAATTATATATTATTAAACCATTCAAACATTTTCAATCTCTTCTCCCTTCTTTTAGTTTGTGACTCTATGGGTTTTCAAAGTATGTTGGTGGTACATACTATGTAACACCCTTAACCCTTTATCCAATATAAAATAAGATTTAAGAGATGTCATAACCAATATCCATATCTTTAAGAACTTTACTAAAAACCTAAACCATTAAATTTCATTTTACAACCTAAAACTATATTAGCTTACATACTCAACTTTAAGTCATTGTGCTAAAAAATTTGGCAACATAATAGTTATACTAAGAGCACTAACCAATTTTAAATCTATAGAAAAATAACAGTTCTATATATATCGTTAATAAAATGACAATCATCAATAGTTTTAACTCAGCCATACTTCTTTTCTATCTAAGATATCAAGCATTCCACTAGATTAAACACAATCAACTATATCATTCTTTAACTCCATCACAAACACAAAACTATGCATGGCTTATACAATTTCTTCATCTTAAACATTCCATCATTTGCAAATCAAGTCAAAGATTACTCTTAGATACTTAAGATAACCTTGGTGATCTCAAGTCAGAAGATACTTGCACTTATTAATATGATGAGATGATTTCATTGACATAGATTATGTATTCATGTGAAGATCTCATATCGGGTCTCTAATGTACTTACTTTTCACGAAAGCATCCACCTGATACCTCTAGGCATCACCATACTTACAACTTGTGAGGACTACTATTTACTAAGTCAAAGAGTATAACATGTGCTAGTATATTGACATTAACAATATTCTATTTTATTAATACTATAAATAAGGATAATTTTAGTATTTCCCATTTGCATGCAATAAAAATCTCACATCATGAACTCTTCATGATTTCCTTGCAATGTGAAGTGATTCTAGGGAGTTTATTACAAAGTTTAAGATATACATATAAAAAGGAAATGAAGTAACATAAGTACTTATGTAATAAAGAATGCCTTTTATAATAAAATGTTTAATGTATATAAAATCTCCCAATTACACATATGCTTTAGGGCACACAACTAATAAGCATTATAGCAATTCCTAACATTTATTGCATAGGAACCCATACCTTTGGATATTTAATCGATCTTTACACTAAGTATAATGAACTTATCTGTGGACACTGATACTCAAGAGATAAAACTCTCGAATTCTAGATGTTTATTAAGAGATGTAAGGGAAGGCCTATAAATAAAGTAAATAACCTAGAAATAAAACTTGAAAATACCTTCAAAAAGACTTAAGAAAGAGGCCCAGTGGACACTCAGATGATGTTCATATAGCTTTTATTAATTAACAAGTAGATGTTCATTCGAACCTTCTTATCATGAGGATATAAGTCTATACAAACCTTTAAATCTATGGTTCATGTGGACCTAGGCATTTATAGGTTCTCTTAAGACTGCTTTTCTAGATGGTTGGAGGAAAATCTTATATTAGGTTCCATAAATTATTTGATGGATAAATAAAAAGGCTACTCTTTTAAAAAAGGGGTAAACTTTTGGAAAAAAGGAAACAAAAACCCTTTTACACTTCGTATTTCCTTTCTCTCATATTCTTCCTATCCTTTACTAGAAAAACCTTAGAAAAACCATAATCCTCCATTAACAAAGCTTCAAGAACTTAAAGAAATATCCATTTTTGCTTGACTTGGAAGTGGCCTAACCTTGCAAAGCTTGAAGAGACTCTTCATTAGGTTAAATACTTTAGGAAACCCATAAAATGGGCTCTCCTTTTAATCATTTGATCTTCATCTCTCATTTGTTCTTTTTTATTGCTTATTTTTATCTTTTTTTTTTAGTTTTTTTTCTCTCTTTTGAGGTTTATGATCCTCAATGAAAATAAAGTATTAAAAGACCCATTTTGATAGATCTACTCTATTGAAGAGGGAAGACCTCTACTCTTTTTATTTGTTTAGTTCACTTTAATAAGTTGTTTTTAGTTTTCTACTTGATAGAAAGTTTGTGTGAACTTCCTCTTATGAGGGAATCTAGTCTTCACAGACCTATATTCCTATATATACCATATTTCTTTGGTAAGTAGGGATATGCATTTGATATCTATGCTAAATAGTTTTCTTCTATTTGTATTTTCTTATCTTGGATATAAAATCCTCTATGAAAATAGAATGTTAAAAGATGCATTTTGATATGTCTACCCTATTAAAAAGGAGAGATCATCTTTGTATTCTTTTTACCTATTTGCTCATTTATTCATTAATGATTATCATTGTTTTTATTTAATTTTCATACATACATCTTTCTTTTTGCATTTTGTTTTGTTGTTTAAGGAATAGACATTAGTTATTTTCATTTATCTTTCTATGTTAGTGAATAAGTGCATGTCGTCCTTCTTAATGGGGTAAATAACATTCACGCAGACCTATTCTTATACCTACACTATCTTTTGAGGTTCATGTAGACTTACATTTATGGATAGTCTTCTATATGCTTTCATTGCTTATGTACTTTTGTGACAGTGACAAGTCCATATGGACTTAGTTTATGCATGCCTTTGAAGTCCATATAGACTTATTCTATTCCATCATATCTATTTGTTTTTACATTTTACATATGGTCTGTAATTAATTGTTTTTATTAGCTTTTTCTAGATCTTTTGTAATAGGATTTTCAATTATAATCATTTTAGATATTTCCCTGTATAATTTCACGCATGTTATGATAGGTAGATTAAAATGATTTTTGATCTAATTAAAAATTAAACTTCTAATAAAGATATTTTATAAAAAAATAAGAGCTTAATTGCATAAAATGAAGTTTTTAGGGCCAAAGTCCCCAAATATCCAAAATTATGTTAATTTGATAAAAATGAGATGTTTTAATTAATAAGTGTTTTAATCAACATATTTTGAGGACCAAAGTTCTCTAGCTCAAAATTTATAAAATTGAATATGTAAAAGTTTTATATAAAAAGAATTTTATAAAATGTTTTAAGTAATGAAGATTTGGAACCAATGTTTTATTAACCAAAATGATTTTATTTAAATAAGAGTAAAATATTATAAATAATAAAATGGTTTTGGAACTAATGTTCCATAATTCCTTAGAAAATTGGTTTTAATAAATAAAATGAATATTTTTAATAAGTCAATTTTAGGAACTAATGTTCCTTTCATCTAGTAAAATGATTTTGGACTAATGTCCTCAATTTAATGAATTTGCCCAATTTTATGTATGATGGATATTTATGATTTATTTTGATGCTTTAATTTAATTTTGATTTAATTGCTTTTAATGTCTAAACATGTTTATTTTAAATTGTAATAATCGCATGCTTGAAGGGAATTAATAAAAATTAGAACTATCAAGATAAAAATAGGTATTATATGGTGGGCATGAATAAGAGGGAATTCCTAAACCCAAAATATCTTTGGTTTACTTTTTGGACTAACCTTCTAGCTAGTGACTTACACTCACCACTAAGTAAACTACCTTATGGGGGACACTCGAGCTCCTGTCCTCAAGTTAAATTTGGAACATGCCTTTTAGAGGCCCATTCTAAGTCCAGCCTGAGTTTACCCATAGTCTAGGTATCTCTAGTTGGTGACCCTATTAGGGACTTGCCCATGAGAATTTGCTTCAAAAATACCCTAAAGTTAATATTGGTTGAATCTTCGGTTCTAAGGTTTATCATTTTTCAAAATTGCATTTCATACTAGAGCCTTAGAATAAGTTAGGTGTCCCTTTTTGCTTTGGTGGAATTCTAAAGCATGAAGCCATTTTTCACCTAATTTGATGGATTGTTAAGGATAATAATCACCACTCTAAGCCTCATACCTAAATGGTATATAAAATGGTGAATCAATAGGTTGTTATTACCCATGATTAGGAAAACCCATTGGGAGGGACCTCATTTAGAGGCTAATAACTTTAAGAATAGACTATACCATAGCCTATGTAATTACCCTAAATGCACTTCCCCTTAGGGTGTTGTAATAATTTGTATTGTATGTGATATACACCCCTGTTGTGAAATGAATTTCACTTTTTCTTAAAAGATAAGGTTTAAACCTTTGAGCCTTATGTAATTTGGATAGATTAAACTAATTTTTCTTTTGAAATGGTAAGAATTCATCCAACAATAGTTATCAAAACCTCTTGTATGTTTAGAGTAAAGAGCGTTATGCTACCGGTCTGAAACCATGAACCATTTATGCTTTTGCATTCCTTATTAACACTTGAATAAAGCTCATCTGTGATAGTTATGGCTAAAATGGTTGAAAGGTAACTAGTATGTGTTTGTCTATGTTTCATTTCATCCATGCATGCATACATGCATCATGTGAATTTAATAATTGCCATGCACCATGTATTAACCCCTTGTGGTTGATAGCTATCATAGATCAGTTAATGAGAAAAGGTTGGAAGAGGTAGCAAAATAGACTTATTCAAATATCACCTATGATTGTTTTATCAATCTTTTTTTTTAGGAAATAATGGAGGACACAGTTGAGGAGATGAAAGATTAGATCCCCTTTACCTACTGAGAGTTAAACTAAGCCTTCAAAAAAAACTAAAGATAACTTTATTAAACCCTAGCTACTTTTGAATATGAGATGCTCAATGCCTTAGTAATGACTCTAGGCTAGCACATAAATGTTGAAGCGAGTGTACCTAAAACCCTAAACAAAAACACACCCCTTTCACCTATACCACCACTAACCCAAATAATAACTACACCCAAATCAATGGATAAGTGAAATGGGATTTCCTAGATCGATATTGAGCATGACCACATTGAAGACTCAAATGATGATGATGATTTGATAAGAAAGATCCCTCTTGTTAAAGCTCTTGCTATTAGGGAAAAAGACCCTACCATTTACAAACTTCAAGGCAAAATAAAAGTCATTTCAAGTTTATTTTTTAGGGTAAAAGGGATTGATTCAAATGATATCACCCTTGAATTTGATGAGCACTTGCCCTACAAGTTTTGTATACCTGACATAAGAAAATTTGATAGTATGTCGAACCCTAGGTGTATCTAAAGCATTATGCAACCTCGTTGAAGGGACAAAGCCTAACAATGGAATAACTTTTAGGCTTTTTTAGCATGTCATTAATTGGCAAAGCCCTTGATTGGTATCATAATTTAGAGTGAAGAATAGGGAAGATTAGGGTGAGTTAGCCAAAGCTTTTGTTGATCAATACTACTATAATGTTGTTAAAGTGACCCAAAGGATTTGGTGTTGCTTAAACAAAAGAGTAATGAGACTTTTATGGATTACTTAGGGAGATAGAGATCTACTATGATAGAGATGAGGGATAAGCCAAAGGAAGTAGATCAAAACAAAATGTTCATCCTTAATGCGTCCTTTTATCTTAAGAATGGTTTGAAGGCTAAGGGAATTAAGGATTGGGAATCCATAAAAGATATTATAGTAGACTTGGAAAAAGAAAATAAGGCTAGGAAATAAAGAATGAATTTAGTTCTAATTGGAAGGGAAATAATGTGTGTGTGTGTGTGTATGCACACACACACACATACACACATTATCGTGGTGTCTCAAAATGCTATAAAAAGAAGGGAAATTACAACCACTAAAGGATATTATAGTAGACCTGGAAGAAAAAAAATGAGACTAGGAAAGGAAAGGATGAATTTAGTTCTAATTGGAAGGGAAATAGTAAGGGCACCCAAGGTGCTAAATAGCTAATGTATTTGCTATAGCTAAAAGTCACTACTCTAATTTGAGATGACTATTGTCATGGTGTCCCAATAGGCTACAAAAAGAAGGGAAATTACAGCCACTACCTACCATGCTTGCTAAGTCACAGGGATTACTCGAGAACCATGCCGACCAATATTTAGAGTATCATTAAATACAAGTCATTTTATTGATACTTATAGGTTTTTAAGGAATGCTATTCAAGATTTGATTGATACTAAGCAAATTTTGAACCCCAAGGGAGGGAAGAAGAAAGGGCAAGTATCCTATCACAATGTCACCCACCAATTTTTATGCTAGAGTCTAGCTTACAAGAATGGGTGGTACTTTGAAACATTTATAGTGCTTCCTACATATACAAGGCTAGTGAGTGTCTAGGTAAGCATGATAGCTAGAGTTTGGTGTGAGATAATTTTCAAAGGAGAGAGTGAAAAAGAACATCAAGATTAAGTTTAAGAGAAAAGTCAATATTAGGGAGCGCAGTAGGACTTCTAATACTTAGGATAAATCTAGCTTAGAATTTGAAGGGGTAGTGAGAGAGGTTACTAGGAATGAGGGAGTTAAGGTATGACCCATAGTGGTTGCATAATACTAGAAGTACAACCCAAGGATAAAGGAAAAGTTTTCAAAGTTAAAGAATCACTTGAAAAAGATATGCTAGTCAAGCAATTGAAGAAAACCCTAGATCAAGTGTCTATTTGGGATTTAACATAAGCTCTCAAGAACATCACCATAAGATGGCCCACGCTCTATCTGACACTCGAGTATTTGCTCTTGCTACACCTCAAGAGGTTTTTGAAGTTTTACAAGGAAAAAAGAAGGAGGTTATTTCTTTTGATAATTATAAGTTACTTATTAAGGTAAAAAGTCACAACTAACCTTTGTTCATTAAAACCAAAGTGAATGAGAAAAAGAATGCCCTATTGAATAATGGATGATGGCTTATAGCATAATGTTTGTTCGATTAAGATATTGGCTAGATTAGGATTTAAAAAAGCTAACTTGACTTTATTAGGGTTGGAAATTTGTGATTATGACAATAGCACTAGAAAGTCAAAGGGCAATTTTGTAGCCGAAGTTAAGGTTAGGCCTATTACGAATAGCACCATATTCACAGTATTGGATATACCTGCTAGCTTTGCCTTATTATTAAAAAGGTCGTGGTTCCATAAGTTAGGAGATATACCATCCACCTTGCATTAGATGATTAAGTTTCCTTATGATAGAGGTATAATCACTATCAAAGCATCAAGAGATAATACATAGTTGCTCTTAAGATTATTGACCAATTGTTGATAGGGTTCTATATGGCAGGAATTAACATCGATGATTAGGTGAGTCTTATAATTTCTAAGATCATGAAAAAATGGGATTACCCCCTACGGTTAGTCTTAGTAAGAGTTTATAAGGTTCATCATCCATCTTGGATACCAAGGGTCAATCTTATTAGTCAAAAAAGGGATTAGACTATGACAAGAAAGGGAAGTTGAGCTCTATTAATAAGTATGATGTGCATACTCCTTTAAATAATTAC
>CANXYI010017246.1:0-13962 GCA_948208565.1 Hura crepitans
ATCACTTACACTTTACTTGAATTTTAGCCCACCATGTTTATGTAACTTAAACTTAAGTGAATTTTTGCCACTTCTAGGGATATTTATGAAGTCTACAAGCTTGATAGACACCTTTTTACATATTTTTCATGATTCATTATGGTGGTTTTATGGGAAATATGGAGGAAAAAGCATGAAAATAGAAGTTGGAAGAAAGGGATGGCATCGGCAGCCCAAGAAAGAAGAGAGGGAGAAGGAGGAAGGTAGAGAGTGATTTGGCAACTAGTGGAATGTCCAAGTGGCAATGGGACTTATAAACGCATGAGTGGGTGCCTCGAGTGGTGACAAGTGGCATCCAAGCACCTCGAAAAATCTCAATTTTAGTTGCAATTTCGTGCAATTTTTAAAATTCACTTGAGCCTCTAAAAATCAGTGCTTTTCCTCTAAAAATCCTTAATTGGGCTCATTTATAGGCCCATAAAATTTCATGATAAAATTCCATCGGTAAGTCAGTTAACTAATTTCTTAGAAAATTGAGAAATTCTAAAAACTTACAGAACGGCCTTAAAAAATTAAAATTCCTTTACCAACAGTCTAATTGGAATTTTTAACCCCCAAGGTATAATAGTTTTAGGTCTGTCCAGGCATATCACAAATCATTCCTGACCCAAGTCCTTTTAAGGTTATGGCCTACTAGATTATGTGTAATGTCCATATGCTGAGGCTCTACGAATAGTACTCCAAAACTCGAGAAATGTGCTTAGAGTGTCGAGTCACCTTTATGAGGCCTAAGGTAGGGTATACTAGCCATTAAATTTTAAGAGGGATAAAAAGGGTGGAAAGGACTAAATTTAAAAATTTAGCAGAATAAATAAATTATTTCAAGCCATAATCTAGTGGGCCGTAAGCTTAGATTAAGTTGGGTTAAGAATGACCCAGAATGAGCTTGGACAAATATGAAAATATCATACCCTGAAGGTTAAAAATTGTAGTGAGGCTAACAAAGAAGGAATTTTAATTTTTTAAGGTCGTTTCAGAATTTTTAGTATTTTGGCAGAATTGTGATTTTTCAAGAATTTTTGCTAACCTATCTCCCAAAGGAATTTGGTCATGAAATTTAGTGTGCCCCTAAATGATGCTATTTAAGGATTTTGGAAATAAATACAAAGATTTTTGGAGGTCTAGGTGAAATTTTAAATTCCCTAAAATTCTACTGAGAAATCGAGATTTTAAAAAATTTGGTCCGCTTACTTCGCGAAGGAATTTTGTTGCAAAATTTTAAAGGCATGTAATTAGGCCTAAATAAGGATTTTAGGAACCAACAAAATAAGTTTTTAACATTCAAGTGTTTCTTAAAAATTTCCTAAAATTGGTAGCCCCTATTTACCGAAAAATTGAGTTTTAGAGCTCTCGGGTGCCATAAGACATGACCCGAGTCACCCCAACATTTCTCCAATAGTTGAGGTAGGTGGGCATTCCCTTCAAGGATACCTGACCCACTATCACCTTTCTTTTTCTTTCTTTTCTTCCTTTCTCTTTCATTTTGCTAGCCACATTTTTTAGCTTTTTTTCTTTTCCTTTTATGGATGTTTTGGCCCTGTACCTTCCTCTAATTATCACCAAGAATTGGCATTTCAAGTGAGGAATTCAATTTTGAAGGAGGTGAAGTACACAAGTTGCCCAAGAGCTCACAAGAAATCAAGGAATAAGACTAAGCAATTAAGCTTCCATAGGCAGCCAAAAGCTTGAATTTTTGTGTAAGTTAGTTCCTCTAATTTTTATTTTAGTTCTTGAAAGATTTCTTCCTCCTCAAAATAACAAGAATTTTATTGTAATCAAGTGTGTGATTTTTTAGTGAATTGTTAGAGGTGAAAACATAAGGGACACCAAAGCTGCTCTCAAGTGGAAGTTTAAAGGAAAAGAGTGTTATAAGGGAGCTTTAGGCTAGCATGAGGTATGGAGAAGCATAGCTTCTTAAATTAGTAGGTGAATTTCATAAATTCCAATATGCCTTGCTTCTTTTCTTTGAGAGTTTTGGTAGCTTTGTAATAAGTAATTGATGGTTGCAATGAGTTGTAAATATACTAATTTTTCATGTAAGTAGGGATGCTAATTTCATGTGGTAAATTGGTGTTATTATAAGAAACTAGGAAGTATGAAGGTGTGTGGACTTCACGAATAAAATGAATTAAGAGGAGATGTAGTGTGTATGTTATGTGTTGACATGATTTTGTTGTGTGTATGGTGCAAATTAGGATTATGTTGAATATTATGCAAAGTTATGAGGTAAAAAGGTGTGTTTTAGGCTTAGAAGGCAAGGATTTAGCCTTATATATAAAATATATGATGATGTACGATTAACATGCATGACTACCATGGATTTTGAGTGTGTATAGTGAGATAAGATATAATTAGGACATTAAATTGACTTAGCTATGAGGTATGAGCCTAAAATGTGATATGTACATTATGCCTATGATGAGTGAACCACAATGAAAATAGGATATTGGCACAAAAAAGTATGTATAATGGTTCACATAAAGAAATAATATACGTGCATGTGTGTGACATGTATGGCCGAGACACACACACACACACACACACACACACATATATATATATATATATATATATATATGTAATGGCATAAAATGTGTAGTATGGAGTACATGTATGTGTGGCTATGTTAAATTAATAAAATATGGCTAATATGTGTATTAACTTGTGGGTGAAGGCATGAACATGGGATATACAAATGTGTGTTATTGTTAGAGTGATATTATGTGATATATGTGTGTGGTAACCTAATGAAAATGCATGAATATAGTTATAACTTAAACGTGGCCGAGAGGTGCTTAATGTGTAAGACATGTGTGTGATGTGTGGAGCTTGGAATATTAGGTAGATAATGGTATGTTAGGAAGGGGAGTATATGCATGTGTGATGGAATTGGCAAAAACAAGTGAGTTAATGTAAGGTTGGGTTATGGCCGTGCATGTATAAACCTTAGTATGACTTGGTTGGCATGGCATGTGGTGTGGGTGCATGTATATGTGCTTATGGCATGTTATGATGTTTGTATGTATGATTAAATATGAGTAAAATAATGATTGTGGTCATTATCCATTTTTTGCTGAGACATATGTGCAGAATTAAGGTATAATGAGCATATTGTAGCATGGAAAGTGTGCGTGAAATGACATGGCATGTTAAGCATGAAATAATGAACATAACCTTATGATGAAATAGGTATACATATGTGAGATACATGGCATGACAATGGTTTGATAATAGTAAGAAAAACCTATGTTAAATTAAGCTAGAATGTGGTTTAAAATTACTTGAATTTAAGTGATTAAGTTAGCCTAAATAGAATTAAGGATGGCATGGAATTAAACCAAGAATTTAGGAACTTTTGTACATTTATTTTGAGTAGAGTTTGAGGCTACATTTAAAGTCACTTGGAATCTATAAATATAATTGGCTTTGGGCCTATGATTATATGAAATGTTGCTTGAGAATGGCATAGGAAAAATGCCCAAAACAAGGCTAGTATTAGGCCTGTAAATGTGTACGTAAATAATAGAAACGACTTATAACTATCCTATGAAAAGGATAAGATTGGACTTAGCTTGAATATGATTCATAAATTAAATGTAATAGGGCCTTAATTAATGGAATAAAATGGACTTAAATATGCCTATAGAATTGTATTAAATTGGGCTTAAAAAACATACCCATAACTATCCGGTAGGGCTAAAATGGACCTATAAATATCTAGGTCAAAATTTGACTGTGGAGATAAATTTATAATTTACTATTAAACATTCTTAAATATTATAAAATGGTGATCGATAAATAAATAAACCCAAAATGAAGTCATATAGCCTATTAGTTAGGCACCAACTAGATGGGTTGACTTATCAACTTAAGGATTAGTAGCTATCAAATTGTCTATTTATCAGATAGGGCTGGTGCAACAGTCGAGGTTTATTATTGAGCCACTGCATTATTCATCAAACTCTTTATTTTTAGCACTTTTGATTAAATATTAAATTATGCTGGTGCAACGGTGAAGGTCCCTAGGGGGGCCACTGCACTAGTATACTGGACAAACCCTAATGGATTATTTAATATAATTAGTGTCTTGGTACGGACTGATCCCTATGTATAGTTACTTAGTATATTACCCCTTGGGAGGTTCTTATGAATTAATCCCTATAGGCTATGTTGGATTGGTGCAGCGATTAGGGTCCAAAATGTGGGCCACTACACACCATTCAATTCCTTCTTATTCTAGTATCTGTAAGTGTAGTCTACCTAGTTGGGCCTATTTCAATAATTGAAATAATGCACTTAGGAATAATAGAATGGCTGAATAAATTATAGAAATAGACTAAATAAAATTAGCACAATTACATTTTGGTAAATTTGGAGAACATATGACATAATATCTGAATGGAATCAATCATTTGGCATGTTACTCACACACTACACCTAAACCATTATATTATGACTTACATATGTCTGGCATAATTGTATTTACTTGGTTGATGAAATATTATTGCATCGTTTAATGGGTTTTACATACTTAAATCCTTTGTTGCTAGTGTGTTAAAGCATCTGTGTGCTTACATAAGACATGCTTTAATTTATTAAATTCACCACTGAGTTTTATACTCAGCATACTAGTGTTTTTGTGCATAGGTAAATAAGGATTGCTGTCTACCCTCGTAATACATACAGTATGGTAGTAGAAATAGTAAAGACCTAAATATTTTTTTTATTGATGTGTATAGTAATTACTCATGTAAGAACTATAGGTTATGTGTTCAACATGCTTAGAACTGTTCAAGTCTGTAAGCTTAAGCAAATCAGTTATAAATAAATGGGTGTTTTAATTGTCTTAGACTTACTTGTGGTTTTTATATATGTGGGCCTGAGGCCCTATGTGTTTGATTTTGACCTATATGAGATGTGCTTGTGTTTGGTTAGGGGACCAAAAAGGTATAGGTGGAGGTTATGGATTGTTGTATGTAGAAGTGTTTTTAACAGGTGGAAAAGAATTTTGGTATAACACTCGGGTAACTGTTGTGCTGCCAATGTTTTTGAGACTTATAAAGGGTCTATAAAAGCTTTGTCTGAGTTTGTTGGACCATGTATACATATGTATAAGGATTAGACTAGACATCTAAGTTATTTCTAATAGGGTTTTAGAACAGTCCATAAGTGTTAAGGAGTTTTCTCCTAGAGCAATTCTAAGATGGGTGACTTACTAAGAAGTATATCACCTATCAAGTTCTTTGAGAATCTAGTAGGGGGTGTCACACTATGGCCTAGAATGATTTATTGGTTCTGCTAAATTTTTAATTTATGTCATTTTTACCATCTTATGGCCTGTCAAAGTTTCATGACCAATACACACCTTTTTGAGCCTCATAAAGGTAGCTCAGCTCCCTAGGACCTTATTTGAGCCTCAGAGGTACTTTTCATGAAACCTCAATTTTATGGGTGTTAGAAGTATGCCACTGACCCCACATATTCTGTAATCTCATTGGGATTAATAAATCGAGGATTAAGATTCCCTTTCTTGCCGAACCTGAGTATCTTCTTCCATGGCAATACCTTTAGGAATACTTTTTCACCCACATCATATTCTATATCCATTCTTTTCAAATCAGTTTAGGATTTCTATCGATTCGTAGTAGCTTTCAATCTCTCTTATAATCTTGACTTTATCTTCTGCATCCTTGATCAAGTTAATCACTATAATCTTGCTTTCACCCATTTCACTCTAATAAAGAGTTTTACACCTTCTACCATATACTGCCTCATAAAGTGCCATGCCTAAACTTGCTTGATGACTATTATTATATGTAAATTTAGCCAAAGACAAATACTAGTCCCAGCTTCCTTTGAACTCTATTACACTGTTATGTAACATGTCTTTTAATACTTGTATCACTCATTCTGATTACCTATTTGTCTGAGGCTAAAAAGCTATACTATAGATCAGTTGAATACTAAAAGCTTCATACAACTTTTTCCAAAACTTAGAAGTGAATCAAAGATCTCTATTTAAAATAATGGCCATTGGCACACCATGATACAATCGTGCCAGCTTCTCCAAGGAGTAGTCTATCCTTATAAGAATAAAATGTGTTATCTTGGTCAACCTATCTATAATCACCCATATAGTATCACACTTATTCCTTGTCAATGGTAATCCCATCACAAAATCTATGGTAACCTTATTCTATTTCCATTCTAGTATTGCTATTGGATGTAACAATCCAGAAGGAACTTAATGCTCAACCTTTTCTTGGTAACATGTTAAAAACCTATCAACATATTCAGCTACATCATGCTTTATCCCTGACCATCAATAGTGAGGCTTTAAATTTAGGTACATCTTTATACTGCCTAGATGTATGGAATAGAGGGCTTCATGTGCCTCTCTCAAAATCTGTGTTCTCAAGTCATTTGTATTAAGTACACACAACCTACCATGGTAATATAAACACTCATCCTTTCCCAGCTCAAACTTCATAGTTTTCCCTTCTTTAACTTTACTCATAGTTTATACCAACTGTCCATATCATATATATGCCATTTTTATCTACTACTTAAAATTAGGCTTGATCTATAATTCGGCTAAGATGGTTCTTTCTCTATGTACTCTACTCTAACATTTATTGCTCTCATTGTCATTATGAACTTTTGGGTCAATGCATCTATAACTATATTAACCTTTCTCGAGTGATAGTCTATCAAGCTATCATAATCCTTTATTAACTCTAACCACCATCGCTGCCTTAAGTTTAACTCCTTATGGGTGAGTAGATATTTCTAACTCTTATGATCAGTGTAGATGTAACACTTTTCACCATACAAATAAATGTCTCCAAATTTTCAATGCAAAAACAATTCCAACAAACTCTAGATCATGAGTAAGATAATTCCTCTCATGTGGCTTCAACTACCTAGAAGCATATGCTACTACCTTACCTTCTTGCATCAGTACACATCCTAGTCCACTGTGTGAAGCATCACTATAAATGACAAAGTCCTTCCCCTATTTAAGTTGAAGAAGGATAAGTGCTTAAGTCAACATTGCCTTCAACTTATCAAAGCTCTTTTGACACTTTTCATCCCATTCAAACTTTACATTCTTCCTTATCAACCTAGTTAGTGGTGCTACAATCATTGAGAAACCCTTTATAAATCTTCTATAGTAATTAGCCAATCCAATGAAACTCTATCTCTCAATCACATTCCTAGGAGGATCCCATTCTAACATAGCTTTACCTTATTGGGATTTACTCTGATACCTTTTACTAACACAATATAGCCTAAGAAAGCCACTTTATTCATCCAAAATTCACATTTACTCAGTTTAACATACAGTTGCTTATCTCTCAGATTCTATAGCACAACTCTGAGATACTATTCATGCTTCTCCCTGGTCTTAGAATACATTAGAATATCAACAATTAACACCACCACATACTAATCCAAATAAGGTTGAAAACCCCTACTCATTAAACCCATGAAGGCTACTGGAGTATTGGTGAGTCCAAATGGCATCACTAAGAACTCATAATGCTCGTATCTGGTTTTAAAGGTAATCTTAGGTATATCAGACTCTTTAATCTGCAACTGATGATACCCTGATCTCAAGTCAATCTTGGAAAAGATATCGGGACCTCAAAGCTAATCAAAAAGATCATTAATCCTAGGCAAAGTATATTTATCTTTCACAGTCACCTTATTCAACTGCTTATAATCAGTACATAATTGAAGTAACCCATCTATCTTCTTTACAAAAAGCACAGGTGCTCCCTAAGTGACGTACTAGGTCTGATAAAACCTTTATACAACAATTCTTGCAACTACACCTTTAACTCTTTTAGTTTTACAGGTGCCATTCTATATGGTGTAATAGATATAGATGAGGTACCAAGATATCCTTCAAGCTCCCACTGTAGAGGTAGTCTTGGTAAATCTTTAGGGAACACATCAAAAAATTTAGACACAACTAGAATCTGATCAATGCTAGGTGTAAAGTTGCTAGTGTCAATCACATGGGCTAGGTATGCTTCACAACCCTTATGAATAAGTCATTTAGCTATAACAGTTGAGATAATGTTATTTAGGGAATTTATCTCACTCACAACTGTCACTTCATGTCTCTCTATTGTTTAAAGGGTAAGCCTACTATGTTCATATTCAAGTATAGCCCATTGTTCAGATAACCAATTCATACCCAATATAATGTCAAATTCATGGAAAGGAAGTTCAATGAGGTTTATAAGGAATAATTATTTCTAGATCACTAGTGGATAGTGTCTATACACTTTATTCATTGTCACATTCTATCTAATTGGGTTGGTAACTTGAATGTCTATGCCTATGGGCTCTAGTTTTAAACCCCTATCTTGTGCTTCTGTGGTGCAAATATATAAGAATGAGTGGATTCGGGATCTATTAAAGCTAAAACTAGTACATCAAATAAGTAAAAAGTACCGACAATGACAGCTGAAGCCTCTACCTCCTCACGAGCTTTAATGGCATATTGTCTGGCTAAAGCCCATGCCTCTAACATGGTCCCTTAACTACTACTCGACTGGTCACCTTTGTTCTATTTTTGCCCTCTGTTCTAAGGCACTGCTTATGCTTAAGTCTAAGCAACTTTTGTCTTCCTCTAAGGATAATCCCTTTGGTAATGGTTTCTAGCCCTACAAGTACAACACTCTCCTCTTCTTATTTACTAACACTGACCCCAATGTCTTATAGTGCAAGTTTGACAAGTCAAGGCTATTTTCCTAGGTCTTAATGCTAGGGCACTAAAGGCCCATTGAGGTGATTGAGGCCTAGATGCAAAAGCCTTACCAGACCTCTAAAATTAGGGTTGTCTCTATGGTTGTTACACTGGCTAGGGTTGAGATTGGGTCTTCCTTTGCCTCTTATTAGTTCCAAGTGTTGAGCTAGTCTAACCTAGTGCGAAAGGTCTATTTTTGTAGAAAAAGTCCCTCTTTTCTTGCAATATTTCTTTCATATCATAGGCTGCTGCTACCAAAACTACAAAATTTGTAACCTTTAGGTTGGCTATTTATATATGTAACTCTATATTAAGGCTTTTCAAGGACCTCTTGCACCATTCCTTTTTAATAAAGATGAATTCCTCTACATATCGACTCAATCTTGCAAAATCTTTCTCATATTTTGACACAGATCTTCTTCCCTGCTTCAAATCAAGGAACTCATATTTTTTCTTGTCTTCATAAGACTTTAAGAAGTATCTCTTCTTAAACTCTTATAGAAAGAATTCCTAGGTTACATCTACTACTATTTTCCACTTCTTGGTTATGTCCCACTAGTGGAAAGCTTCCTTCTAGAGAAAAAAGATAGAATGCTTTAGATTTTCCTCCTCTATACATTCTATTTGCTCTAAAATCCTTAGTGTCCTCTCCACCAATACCCTGCTCTTGCTGCATCATCTTCCTTGGTTCTCAAAAAATCTAGTACTCCCATCTTTTTAACTCCCTCTAAGTATGTTTTTGGTAATGTTACTGGAGGTAAAGAAGGTATTAGAGCTAGTGGAGGAGGTATATGAGCTAGTGGAGTAAGTGGAGTTACTGTTGATGTGTGTCTCAGCAAATCTATAGTTTGCTATAGAAGTGTTAGAGATACCTAAGCTTACTGCTATAGCTATTATGTAGCATCACTAGGCTCTAGTGTAACTGCACTAGCTGCTGCTCCTTAAATAGTGGTAGAAGCATGGCTTACCACCTTTTCTCCTCATTCTACTGGAGTTCTTTCACTTATCTTGGATCACTAGAAAACAACAACAATCTATTAGCTTCATTGCATTGTAGCTTATAAAAAAATCATATCCTAGACACTAGCACTTTGGTAAAATACCTAGGAATGCCTAAGCCTAAGCTCTAATCCTACCCAATGTAACACCCCTACCTAATTCCCTAAGAAACCTAATAGGTGATGTCACTTCTACTTGGTCACCCATCCTAAAAATTTCTCTAGGTCCTCATTCATTTAACATGTATGATTATGTTTATCTATCCGATAGATATTTACTAAAACTCTAGTCTAATCCTTAAACATCATTATATAGGTCATAATAGCCATCAAAATCCATTTTTAGTCAGTAATTAATCTCTCAAAAATTCAAGCAGCATAATGGCTATCTAAGAAACATTTCCCAAAATATACACATGTGAAAAAGCACTTCTAATAATATCATCAACATCTATCATTACCTAGACCTTTTAATCCTTTAAGATCATTAGACATCATCATTAATATCATAGACAATACATAGGGCCTCAAGCCCATAATCATTAGAAAGTATAGAAAATAAAACCATTCAGATAAAGGCCTTATATACATTATTAGCTTTAGCATAACATTTATAAACAACTTTAGCTACTATGCTAACTATGATTAAAACCCATATTATATACATGAGTGCACTCTATAAACAATCAAAAAGAAAAAAAAAACATATACCCTCAATTGTTGTCATTGCTACACTATAAAATTTGTAAAGGTTGTACCACTATCTTTAACTACTTATGCATTGGAACACCGATACGCTAAGTATAAAGCTTAATGGTAAATTTAATGTAATAGAGACATTTCATGCATGCAAACATACATCAAACATATTATGGAGTAAAATACAACATAAAGAGCTAATATTATAGAAACAATACTAATTTATTAACCTACCTCATCATTATATTTATCAATCTCATGTATTTACTCTAATCTTATTTATTTCTCATTGTTACTGACTATTCTAGCTTATTATATTCCTTTCCATTATTCGAGCCCAATAAGATAGATGACTCTTTAAGACACTAGATAAAAGGGAAATCCAAAGTTTTATAATAGCCGACATTTTAGACCTCGGTAACTGTATCTACCTAGTCTGATAATAGGGATAAATTAACTAGAACCTCTTAATACTAGATAGTAAGGATAGTAGGGATTAGTTTGCAGACCTCCCAATATCTAAAAAATCAACATCAGATAATTCTAGTGGATAGTAGAGATCAGCCCTATAAGACCACCCTATGACACCCCTTACTGGATTCCCTAAAGAGGCCTAATAAGTGGTGCACTTCTTACTAGGTCACCCATCCTAAAATTTCACCCATGTTCATTCATTTGACTCTTACTTATTATGTACTATTTATTTTATTCTGACTCCAAATTTAGCTCTATCAATTTCTATAGTTCCCTCAAGTTCATGCCATAGTGTTCATGCTAATACAGATTAATTACAAGTTAGTCAGATTTTTCCTAAAATCTAGCAACATAATGGCTTCGCAGGTCACTATCTAAAAATTTGAACTTGTAAAAACACTTCTATATCACATTTTCACCTTTCTTGGACCATCTGGTCCCTTAGGTATCAACCTAACATTACCATTCTATCACATCTCAACACAGGTCTCAGGCCACAATTATGAGAAAAATATAAATTAGAGCCACAAGCTCACATATCATCAATAAAGGCTATACATACTTAAAAAGATTAATAACTAGTTTATTATAGCATGGTTGTACTTGTATAATTACATTATATGTCCCTTACATACATGACACCCATTTCCCACCTAAGTACATAGGTGCAAAACTATACAAAATATACATTATCAACCTTCTGATGAATAACCTTTGAACTTTATTACATGCTTCACGAGGCTACATCTTTATTCTGGCTACCTACACACCAAAATAGGTACGCTAAGTGTATAATATACTCAGTGGTGAAATAAAGCATTTAAAACATGTCAGTTAGTTTATTCATGCATATGTAATCATATTATTAACTTATTCCATTATATGAGTTCAGTTTAAGATCATAATGTGCAAAACTACCAAATTACCGTTGTATCGGTTCATGTCGGTAAATTATTTAGTTAATCATTTTAACTCATGTAAATCATAGTTTTAAAATTAGTATTAAATATTGCATGCATAATCTTTTATAATTAAGCCAATAAGTATTGCACATGTAAAATTACCAAAATGCCCCTATATATGTATGGTCCAATTATTTAGGTGATTGTGTCATATTATGCCTTGTACCATATTCCAATATCACATGTACTTTATATTTTTCTTATTTAATTTATTTTTAGCTAGCCTGTCTAGAAAGATATCACTAATATACACTGGGTCTAGAATTAATAAAATAGTGCAGTGATCCACATTTTAGACCTTGACCACTGCACTAGCTCAGTTAAGTTATAGGACTTGAGGTTTAGATAATGAGGTATGGTCTGCCTAGTAGACTAGTCTATCTAACAGACTAGTATAGTGGCCCTCCAGGACCTTAGCTACTATACTGGCCTTATTTGAAGATTAGTGATGGCATAATTGTGTTTACCTAGCAGACTAGTTTATCTAGCAAACTAGTGCAGTGGCCCTCTAAGACCTACACCGTTACATCGGTAAAATTTAATAACTAGTATCAGCTGGCAAGGGTAGAAAGTTATCTATCCAGTAGACTAGTACGTGGCCCTAATGTGGACCTAGGCCACTATATCGGCCTTATCTAAAAAATAGATAGCGTAGTAGCTGCTAAAATCCCTAAGTTGATCGATTAACCCATCCAGTAGGTGTCTAACTAATAGGCCATATAACTCAATTTTGGTTTATTTCTTTATTGATTGACCTCTTATAATATTACTAAGTGAATAATAAATAGATATAATTTTTATGGCACAGTTAAAATTTAGCTCGATCTAGTATGGCCACAATTAGGCTCCACTAAGTAAATTCTCATAAGAATTTTTAAGTATTAAATTTCCAAAAATCAAAGTGTATTATGCTTGAATTTATTTCATAATTATTTCTCAAGGAGTTATCATTTACTGTCCAGTAGTATTTTTTATTCAGGTAATGGTCAACTAGACAGTTATAGGTTATTACGGCAAGTTTTCAATAGGCTTTTCTAGGTTCATTTCTCAGCCTTTTTCTATACAGTTTTTAACATTATTTACACAATGTTCTTAGGCCCTAAGCCACATAACCATTAGGCCATTTTTAATGCCAAAACATAGACTCAAATGCCATTACATTAAATAAAAAATTATAGCCCTAATAGGCATAAATTATAGGCACGTTATGTACACATAAGCCATAGCCCTTAATGGCTAATTATAAGTCACTTTTCCAACCATTTTCTAGTCAAGTTTAAGTCCATTGTACATGCCAATTCTTAACTACATTTCATGCCATTTTGACCATGCATATTAGATTCCTTTCATGCTTTTTAAATTATGCCAACATGCTCACATAATTATATCATGTCATGCATACCTATTACATACAAGTTACCACCATTTTCATGCCAATTTAAGGTACATCTACACCTCATATGTCTCACCATTATAAGATTTCCATGCATTCATACATCAATCAATCTTATTACATGTCATATCATTATTTCATACACTAGAGGCTTAATATACTTGTATTGTCAATCCTAAACACTACTTATAATTATTTAATCAAACCATACACATCTCTAAACATGTATTCAAGCTCTTAACCACTCATATAACTCATGCCAATCATAGATTTTCCTATTAATTACAAGAAATTCTATTACACTTTAACACTAAAACCATTAATTCATATATTAAGCATCATACACACACATCAAAATCTCTTCACACCTCTCGACCAACTAAGGTTTACCCATTTTAGTCAAGAGTTCATCAAGAAATTTTAAATTCAACCCTTAATTATCCATTTATCCTAAAGAATTTCATGCAAGCTAAAGGATATCAATATCTAAACCTCAATTCATCATCACTAAAGCCTAATTCTAGTCCCATAGAGGTCATATGGCATGAAGAAAATGCTAGAGTTCACTTACTTGCTAAAGAGAATACTTCAAACCTTTACTTTCACAAGTTATCTAGCCCCTCATAGTAACTTGTT
>CANXYI010017282.1:0-13064 GCA_948208565.1 Hura crepitans
TTTTTGATATAGGTAGCTTAGGCAGTTCTAGGAATCACCATGGTTTTAGAATTTAAATTGGAGCTATAGATAGTTTTTGGGGAATTTTTCTAAGTCAAGAATGTGTATGTTTAAGGGTACCAAGTTCAAGTGAGAGAAATCAAGGGAACCAAGGTCAAAGTGGTGGAGAAAGGGTTGTACACACACCCTAGGTATATGGAATAACTCAAACTTGCTATGTCTAATGTATGTCACATTGTGTGTATAAAATGTCGTATGGAAATGCTAAATTTGGGGTATAGACACGTATTCAGGAAAAGTGGCATTTTAACTATGTATTTGGTATCAAATTATTAGGATTGGTAGGTTGAATTGAGAAAAATTGCATGTGTAAGTGTATGAGCATAATGTGGCCGAATGGTGTGTAAATGAAGTGTGGAAATCATAAGTAAAATTGACTAAAAATTGGTACTTTATATGGCATGGAATTTCACTTTATTTGGATGGAAAACATGACCAAAAGTGAAGTTTAATAATATACCTATTATTGGGATTTTGTATAAGGATAATGGTGTAAAGGAATAGTGAAAAATGGAAGTTGAATGTCATAAGTGATGAAAAGCATAACATACAAAAATGACCAAATGAATAGTGTCAATTGTGAAAATTGACTAAATGAATAGTAACTTTGCGATTGTGGGCAAAGTTACGATGACTTGTGTGGGTTTTGTTTAAAAATGTAACTTAAGGGTAAAGTATTAATAATTACAGTCTAAAATGGTTAATAGCCCATTAGTTAGACACCCACTGGATGGGTTGACTGGTCAACTAAGGGATAAAGTAGCTACTAGGCAGCCGGTCCTTCTAGGGCTCGCTACTGTGTATTGATTGTGGTGGGTGTAGCTGCTGAGGTTCTGTGATGAACCCTGCACTATTGTGGATATTAGAAGTGGTCTACAGGTGTATCCCTACTATCCACCCTTTGTGATATTGATGTGATTGCAGATATTAGGAGTGGTCTATGGACGGGTCCCTACTATCTAGCGAGGTAGGTGCAGTTACTTAGGCCTTAAAAGCAGGCCACTACACAAGATAGATCCCGTTATCCGATGTCTTAAAGTGTCATCTGAATGGTATGGGCCTTTAATGTAATAAAGTGACTTGAATAAAAAGATAAGTGAATTGAAGATAATAAGTGACTAGACTTAGAATGTTAAGGTTACTTGTTCTGTATGGAATGTGACCTATTGCATGCTTGCATATTCGGACTTAATATTTTTGATTTATTCCACCATTGAGTGTCATACTCAGTGTGTCAGTGATTTGATGCATAGGTTGTAGATGGAGTGACAGTCTACAACAGACATCAGCATCGGTATAGCTGTCGTAGAGTCTTTTAGTACTTTTTGTTCTTTCCTTTTAAGTTTTATACAAATGCACTAGTGTATATAAATGAACTATGGGTTATGGGTTATCTATAAAGATGAACTAGATAGACTGAATGCATGTACAGTTTTGTCTATTAATGAATATCTGATTATGCATGCTTGTGTGCTGATAGGTCTATGACCCTGTGACTTGTGAAATGAGAATGTTATTGTGCTGTTAACTGTGATCTAGAGGACAAGAGGGTCTAGCAGGGGGATGAGGTGATAATACACAATTAGAAGTGCTTTTCTTTACAGGTTTAATTGGGGTTAGTTCCCAGGATAGACGTTATGCTGTCCGATTTTCTGTAATTGTCTGATAGGATTGATGTAAGGTTTTAATGGACTAATATAGACAGTAATAAGGGAATAAATAATCAGAAGTGGTCTAAGGGCACGTTTGGCCAAATTTGGTCAAACCTGGGTAGAAGTTAAATGAAAGGCCCCTGAGAAAATCCTAGAATGGATGATCTCAGTGGGAAGTAGCACACCTTGCCTATTTCGGGTAGAAATGGGTAAGGGGTGTTACAGGAGGCGCCCTTCACCCGGCTATTCAAACATTGAAAAAATTAAAACATTTTCTTTTGTCAAAAATTTAAAGCATTTATATTTTAGCGAATCTTATATATTAATTTAATAGTAATTTTGTTTTCAAGGAACATTTCAGTGGTAAATACTAGTTCTATGTATTGAAAGGTTTCAAATTCGAAAATTCATTTTTTCCTCATCTCTATAATTTTTTTAATTTCTTAAATTTAATTACATAAAATAAATATAAATAGTTGTATAGTATTTTAATAATTTTAATTTTTTAAAACATATTCCTAATATTTCAAAAAAATTTGTCACGAGTAAAAAGAGAAGAAAGAATGATATTTCTTATATTTTTATAGTACCAGTAGGTAAGGTATTTATACAAGATAATGCTATCAAAGATGGAAGGAAACAAAAGTCTACATCCTATGTTAATGGCCAAAGTTGTGCCTAACTCTGATTAAATTAAGGGTCAATGACAACTATACAAAGTTAATATGGAAACCATACAAAAATCACATTAATATTCTGTATTCCCCCCTCAAACTCAAGATGGTAGAGAATCGACCAACTAGAGTTTGTTCACAAGATCATAAAATCGTGGAATTGAGTGAACTTTAGTGAAAATATCTATAGTTTTATTTTGAGAAGAGATGAATAGTACTATGAGAAACATGACATCATACAAAATGACAATCAAGTTTTATATGCGTCATACACTCATAAAAGACATCATTATGAGCAATTGCATGGCGCTTTGATCGTTGCAATGAAGTAACATAGTAGAAGATTGTGGGATCCCCATATCTTAAAGTAACCAACAAGGCCATAAAAGTTCAGAAGTAGTATCTCTAAGGGCTATATTCGATTTTTGTGGTAGAGCGAGAAATAACTGTTTGCTTTTTTACTATGCCAAGATATAAGCGAAATACCAAAAAAGAAACAATAACCAATAGTAGATCAACGAACAGTAGGATCACCAGCCTAATTAGCATTAGAATAGGCTCTTAAATTAAGAGTGGAACTACTAGAGTAGTGAACTCCATGAAACAAAGTGTCCTTGACATAATGAAAAATGCGTAGAATAGTTGCGTAATGAGTGGTTTGAGGTGCTGTCATGAATTGACTAACAATATGATCCATATACGCTATATCAGGATGAGTAACTATAAGATAAATGAGACTACCAACCAGTTGGAAATAATGAGTGCAATAAAAAAGAGGATAGCCATCAGAGGCAGAGAAATATGCATTTGGCTCAATAGGAGTTTTAATAGTTTTATCATTTATAAGACCGGCTTGAGAAATGAGATCAGTAGTATACTTGACTTGTGACAAATAATACCTTGTAGAATCAGAGGAGACCTCAAGACGTAAGAAGTAACTTAGTTAGCCAAGATCTTAAGAAAGGTAACATATAACAATAGAAAAGGGTACTCCTTATTGGTTTTTCTAACAAACAAGGCATGGTTGTAAGGACTTGAGTGAAAACCAATTTGACATGTAGAGGAGCTGAACTTTAAGAACCAAGAACGAAGGGCTTATTTGTCTATATAATGCCTTATGAAGGTGATGCACCTTATTTTGTGGATGATCATGACCTAGAGGAGGTTGCATATAATCTTCTTCAATAAGATCACCATTAAGAAATGCATTTTTCACATCCATCTAAAATAATTGCCAATGTTTAATAGTTGCAATGACAATAAGACTACGTATAGAATTAATTCTAGCCATAAGGGTAAAGGTTTTCTCATAATCGATGCCATATTCCTGTGTGAACCCTTTTATAACAAGATGAGATTTATATCTTTCCATATAACTATCTGCTTTATTTTTGATTTTGTAAACCCATTAGCAACCAACTGTAGGCTTATTTGGAGGTAAATCAACCAAATCCCAAGTATGTGTACTAACCAGAGCCCAAAGTTCTTTATTCATTACTTACTGCCAAAGAGGGTTAGTACTAGCCTTGCGACAAGTGCGAGATTCATATAGACGATAGTGGAATAACAATGATAATCACAAAAGGTGAAATTAGGTTGACTCACTCTAGAAGAACATCGAAGTAGAGGGTCATGATGACACTGATTATCCATAGAGGGTGTAACAACAGGATCCACAAGTTAGAGAGATACATTAGAAGAGGTTGAAGGTTGATCAATTGTGTTAGTGTTATTAGAACCTGCAAAGGACTCATATGGAAATAAGGCAATATTTGGATTTGTAAAAAAGTAAGAAGTGGAAGTAATATGAAATTGAGAGAGAGACGAAAACATCTTATTTTCCTGAAAGGTAACATCATGAGATATTCTAAGACTTTTAGAGATAGGATCCCAATACTGAAAACATTTATGTTCTATGCCATATCCTAAGAAACAACATAAGCGAGCTCATGGTTCTAATTTGGTATATTCACGAGAATGGAGAAGAACAAAACAAGCACAACTAAAGACTCGGCAAATTTTGATATTTAGGGACATGCCCATATAATTTTTCAAAAGGTCAGATCTTACTTATGACAGGAGAATGAATATGATTAATGGTATAAATAGCAGTAAGTGTTGTTTCCCCCTAAAAGTTTTCAAGACAAATAGAAGAAATAAGTAATATCTGAATAGTGTCTAAGATGTGTCTGTGTTTTCTCTCGGTATGACCATTTTGTTGAGAGATTCCAGGATAATATCTTTGAACTAAAATGCCTTGTTGACAAAAAAATTGAGAAAGAGTGGAATCTCGATATTCCATGGCATTATCTGTACAAAAAATCTTTATATTGTAAGAGAACTTAGTTTTAACCATATTAGCAAATTGAATATAAACAGCAGGTAACTTAGATAAATTTTTCATAAGATAAATCCAAGTATAATGAGAGTAATCATCAATAAAAATGACAAAATATCATGAACCACCCATAGTAGGATTAGGAGCAGGTCCCTAAATATCAGAATGAATTAAATCAAAAGGTGCGTAAGAAATAGTCACTGATATTAAAAGGCAAAGCATGATGTTTTGAAAGTGGACAAGAAACATAATCAACATGTTCAAATTTCACTAATCCTAAACAACCACTAAAAATCAAAGGATTTAATCTTGAAAGTAAGATATGGCTAAGATGAGAATGCCGAAGACTAAAAGAAACAACAACAACAATGACTTTTGATGGAAGACGAAGAGTAGTAAGTTCGAACAATCAACCAACCTTACGCCCTGTCCCAATGATCTTTCCCGTTTGAGGATCTTGCACAATACAACCATGACTCGAAAAGTGTAAGTGAAATCCAAGTTCACACAATTAATCAACAGAAAATAAGATTGAGAGATAATTTTGTTACATAAAAGGCATCTGATAAAGACAATTGTGAAGTAAAAATGTTGCTTATAGTATCAACATGTAAAATTGAGTTATCAGCTGTGTGAATGATTTGAGCAGAAGAAAGATGAGATTTAGAACTAAAAATGGTAGGATTGAAGTCATATGATTAAAACAGCCTAAATATGAAAACCAAGAAGAAGAGGTACCTTAAGTGATAGACAAAACAAAAGAAGTAGAAACACCAGAGTCAGGCTGTAATTATTGAAGAAGAGCCTAAAGGTCATGTAGAGAAAATTTTAGAGAAGTATTTTTAGAAACAGAATCCTCTATAGGAGCAGAGGCAATGGATGATTGCAAAGGTTGAGAAGGAGTTATAGTACGTGATTGGGTTGAAATACCTTATCCAGAATTTTTTTGCTTATAGTAGTCGACATTGTGAAATTATTTGCCCAAATTTCTTACAATATTTGCAATAGATCTTTTGAGCAGAAGGAGCAGCAATCACATCTATAGATGGCAGTGTTCGCTTAGTGTGGAGAGTAGTAAAATGAGTTTCTTTAGCAATTAGTTCTCTAATAACAATATCAACCTTGGACAGTGGACTACGATGTAAAAGAGCTGCATAAACTGATTCAAACTCAGTTCGAAGAGTGATTAGCAAATGCCAAACCCATTGGCAATCACGAATACCAGCATAAATACATGTCGAGGCTGTATCAGGCCAAGTAGGATCACAACTAGCCAATTGACCCTAAATAACTTATAACTCAGAAATATAACTATGAATATTCTGACCTGGTTGTTATTGCATTTGGTGAAGATGATGATAGAGCTGAAATTGATGAACATCGTCAGACGCAACATAATAGTCACGTAAAAAATCCCAAACGTCCTTGGTTGTATTAAATCGACAAAATTCCAGTTTGATTCCTAAAAGACAAGTGTCGTAGATCCAAGTCAAAATTTGATGATTTTTCCATCCCATTATTCCAATCTGTCACTGAATTTAGCATCACTTTCTTCTATTTCTTTCATAGGTTTGGAGATTTCGCCTGTTACGAACATCCAAAGGAGACGACTCTTCAAGAAGCTGCACGTTTCTTGAGCCCATAAATCATAATTAGAACAATAAAAAATAATATTAATAAGATGAGTGATAGTTTGAGAGGATTGAGACATATCAAAAGTAGCCATATGGTGATAAAGAAGGCAAATAATTAAATCTGAAATTTATTTGTAATATGTCAAATGCTAACTAAAAGAGCTTTAATATCAAAATAACTTAAAAAAACCCCCAATCCTTAAAAGTATGGCTCTGATACCATGCCACAAGTAAAAAGAGAAGAAATAATGATATTTTTTATATTTTTATTGTATTTTTACAATACCCGTAGGTAAGGTATTTATACAAGATAATGCTATCAAAGATGGAAGGAAACAAAAGTCTACAACCTATGTTAATGGCCAAAGTTGTGCCTAAGTCAATGATTAAATTAAGGGTCAATGACAACTATACAAAGTTAATAAGGAAACCATACAAAATCACATTAATATTCTGTCAAAATTTATAATGGTAAATAATATTTATTTCACTAAAATTCAAATAATTTATATAAAAAAAATCTTATATGAATATTTTGAAGAAAAGGTTGAATAAATAATTTGTAATATTTATTCGACCTTTTCTTCAAAATATTTACATAAGATACTTACAATAACAAAATTTTTTGAAATATTACGAATATGTTTTAAAAAATTAAAATTATTAAAATGCTATTCAACTATTCATAATTATTTTATATAATTAAATTTAAGAAAAAAATTAAAATTTTGCAATTTTTGTTAGATTAAAAAATTGAAAGGCAAAATAGCTCCTTTTGCGAAATATTAGAGGTAAAATAGGATCTAAGAACTATTTGCGGACGTGGATTGACACTTGTGCACCCACGTGTTTGTCATATCGCCAACTTAGTATTTACATTAACACTATTAAGTCTCTTCTAACATTGTTAAAAAAAAAGGACAATACCACAGCTTTTGAAACTTTAAGGGAAATTTTGGACAAAAAAAATTAAATGGTAAAATAGATATTTGTGATAAATGACGGAAACAATTTAGTAACTTTTCTCTTATAAATATTATGATACATGATTTTTAAAATATCAAAATATATATTTTTGTTAAAAAATATTGAAATTATCTTGTTGTACAATTATATTTTTGTTGATATGTATGTATGTATATATGTATGTATGTATGTATGTATGTAGGTATGTATGTATGTATGTATTATTATTATTATTTGTTTTATGTTAAATATATCTAATTTTTACAACTAATTATGAGAAATTTATTATTCGTTTGATTTCATATTTTTGAGTGTTATATTTGATTTTTATCATTTATTTTAAAGTACTAATGACCATTGAAAAATTTTGTAATTTGTACAATTTTTCTATATTTATTTGCCAATAACTTTTAATATTTAGTTGAAAATTATTAGTTAGTAGATTTAAAAAATCAAAATGAATATAATTATTAATCAAAATTTATAAAGTAATTAATAAAAAAATTATTTAATTTATCTATTAATCTTTAAACGCCCCCATACTTTTTATGGTCCAATTTTTTAATGTTCTACTATAGCTTTTGATAAGGTTATCAACTCTTTTGTTACTATTTACTTGTTGTAAGTAATTTGTTCGAAAGCTGGGGGATAATGGAATTAACTTTTAAGTTTGGTCACACTCATCATCAATGAAATGAGTAATTGTTTGGCTTGATATTTTATTAATTCAGCACCCTTAGCACTTGATTGACATCATAGATTGATTTTTGTTGATGTATTATTCTCTTATTAAGATGGCAAATATTGTTTCACCAAAGGAGCTCTCCTACGACCATCTGGCTTAGTATCCTTTAATTCACTAAAATCTTTTTGATAAGAATCATTCCATTCAAAACCATAGTCCTTTCTTGAACCTCTTGAAGAGGGGGAGACATTATTTAGCTAAGCAAAATATGAATCTTTCCAAGATTGTTATTTTTCCATTATGCTTTTATACTTCATTTAAACTTCTAGGTGGTTGTATGTCCATTATAGCTTTGACTTTTATGAGTTTACTTAATTACCCTATAAGACACACATGAATCCTAGGAATTTTCATGTTTTGACTCCAAATGTGCACTTTTCTTAGTTTGACTATATATACATATATGTAAAAGTAGCATGGCTTGCGACATTTTTTCTTTTGAAAATCATGTCATATATGTTATTGATTTCCTTATATCATCTTTAAACATCATGTTAACTAGTATTTGATATGTGGTACTTGCGTTCTTTAGTTCGAACAGAATGACTTCATAATAGTACATGCCATCATGTATAATGAAGCTAGTTTTTTACTTGGTCAAGGCTATGGATTATACATGGGTATTAGTAGTATTTGGAATATGCATAAACAAATGAATATATTTCATAGCCATCATGTATAATGATCAATGCTTGGTAATAGGTAGTTGTCTTTAGGGCATGCCTTGCTCAAGTTTGTGAAATTAACACAAATTTACACCTTGCCATTTTTTTCTTAATTAACACCACATTGGTCGGCTAGTTAGTAAAGCATCTCTTTATTGGAGTTAGTTATAAAAAACCTCTCTATTTTTTGTATACCACTATTTTTCAATTGGGTGTGTGCTTTGTTCATTTCTTTTTGATGGTTTGTGAATTTAGATCATTGTTCAACTTGGGGATGCAATTTTGGGGCTTACTCCATAATGTCTTTTGAAAGAAGTTTTATTGAACAGTAAGACCTCTTTGACTTTTTTTTTATGCCGTTTCTCATTTTAGCACTAATATATCAGGTGCTATTTATTGTTTGATTAACTTATCCTTTAATTCAAGCTTTTTGTGCCTTTGTTTAGGCTTTTTCAATGGCTTGACAACAAATGATTGCTTTACTTCCTTGGCTATGGTGAAGAATGCTTCATGGGCTACCTTTTGGCTTTCTCTCACCATTTTGATACCTTTTATAATGAAATTTTCGTCACCAAGTACCATATGCTTGTTACTACACTTGTGTAAGATAATATGGGACTTTCTAAAATAGCATAATATGTAAAAGGCATGTCAACTGCCATGATTTTGCATTTCAAAACATGAGTTACCCCTATCATCGCTTAGTTCGACATGTAAATTAACAAATTTAGCCACTTAAATATAAGCATTACCTGTTCCAGTCAGAGAATTTTAAAACTATGCTAGGTCTTTGAAAGGGATTCATCTTTCTATAGGCATCCATATTAAGTATATTAACAACACTCCTATTGTCCACCATAATTCTCTTCACTAAGAAGTTGGCTATATACCTTGTATTAGCTTAAAAGGCTATAATAATTATTTTAATGATAACTAAACCTAAAACTATTTTTAAATGTCTATTTGTGTGTTAAATTATTTTAGCTTTTACTCTAAGTGAAAGATTTTAGAATATTAAAATAGCATGAAGAAAAGAAAATTCAAGTATAGAGTTTATTTGAAGAAATTCTAAGAAAATGAAGACCTTAGGATTTATTATTGTAAAATTAAATTTGAGGATCACACACTCACACATGCATTAAATCATTTAAAAAATTGCATAAAAATGGTTTTAATTGAAAATTAAATTGAAAATAATTTTTTGAAAAATCTGATAAAGACAGTCTAGAACTAACTCTAGATCAACTGTCTAGATCAAGTAGTTCTAATCTAGATAGTATTCTAAACAATTGATCTAGACAGAAAAAGACAAATTAACAGTAACATTTTGAAAGTGACTTTTTGTCTCTAACGGCTAGTTTTTGATTCCCAATAACCATTAACATTTGAGAACTCTATATATGGCTTATTTTTACTTGGGAACAAGTAAGAAAAATGTTGAAAACCTTTTATCTCTAAGAGATCTTACTCTAAACATTTTTTCGTACTTCAACACATTTTGCTTCATTTTACACATCCTTCCTCAAGTTTAATTATAGTTTTTGCTGTAATTTTTCTTTTTAAGCAAAAACTTCTTTGTAAAGAATTTTATCTTTGGGTTTTAAGGGTTTTAAATCCTTGTGAAAAAAATCTAGCAAGTGTTTTGGCAATTTTTTACGTTGGAGAAAAGTTGTGATTAACTTTGGTTTACGCTTGTAACTGGTGTTAACTCTTGCCAGTCAAAAGAGTTAGGTAGAGAGAAAATCTTAGGTGTGTTATCTTGAGGAGTGGACGTAGACTTGGGATAGCCGAACCACTATAAAATTCTTTGAGCAAGCTATTTTTCTCTACTCTACTTTATTTTGATTACATTTCTATTTTCAGAACTTAGTTTTCTAAAGTTTGAAAGATCTTTAAAATTGATTTTCTAATAGAAAAGTTTGTCTTAAATTTATTTTCTTTAAACTTTTAAGAGAAGTTTTAAAAAATCTGGATTTTTATACTGTCTAGAAAATTGTTCTTCTAATCTATATACAAATTTACTCTGTCCAGAAAGCTATTTTTATGATCTATACAAAAATCTGTTCTTTCCAAAAAATTGTCTTATGATCTTTACAGAAAAGCAGTTAGAGCAGTTTTCTCTTTTTTTTTTCTAAAAATATTTTTTAGACACTCAATTCACCATTTCTTGAGTGCTTTAGGACCAACAATTGGTATCAGAGTAGGTCTTATTTCTAAAGGTTTAACCACCTAGAGAGATCCATAAAATCATGGCTATATCTTTTAACCACCACATCAATATTGTCTTTGTTGAAGGTCAATCCTCTACCAGACCGCCTCTGTTATGTGATGATAACGTTGCTTTCTGGAAAGCTAGAATGAAATGCTATCTATAACAATAAGATATGGATTGCAAGATTTCTATTATAAAATGGTATAAAAAGCCTTTATGCTCTATAACTAAGCAACTTAAAGATAAAACTTCTTATGATGAGTAAGAGCATCACAATGCTCAAATGAATGCTAAAGCAATGAATAATCTTTATTGAGCTCTCGATGTTGATGAGTTCAATATAGTATTTACTTATAATAAAACAATGGGATAAATTTATTGCCACATATACATATCAAGTCAAAGATTCTAGACTTTATATTTTAATGAGTGAATTTGAAGCATAAAAAATGAAGCATGATAAAACTATCTCTCAAATGAGTGATAAATTTTTCAAAATCACTAGCTTATTGAAAGGCCTTGGTCAAATCATTAATGAGCAAGATCAGATTAAAAAACTAGTCAGATCACCAAATTCTAAATAGAGACCTCAAATGGTTGTTCTAATGAGAGAAGATTCAATTAGCCAGAAATATGATGACATTATTGGC
The DNA here is from genome assembly GCA_948208565.1 of Hura crepitans. NCBI lineage: Eukaryota > Viridiplantae > Streptophyta > Magnoliopsida > Malpighiales > Euphorbiaceae > Hura > Hura crepitans. Next base: position 11,597 of record CANXYI010017282.1, read on the forward strand.
TTACTCATAGCCTTTGACTTGTCATTAAAGCTCAAAAAAAGGAAAAAAGGATCAAATCAAAAAGAAGAAAAAGAAGTAAACCATTTCTCTCAAAATAAAAGTAGTGATAGCTCATCTAATGATGATGAATTACTATAATCTCTAAGAAATTCAAAAAGTTCTACAAGAAGAGAATGAAAGGAAAAAAGTTTTCTAAAGGAAAACACCATCATAAATCAGAAAATGTTCAACCTACCTCTTGAGATGTTGTGTGCTATGGCTGTAACAAATCTAGACAAATCAAAGCTAAATGTCCAGATCAGAAAAAGAAATTTAAAAAGCAGAAGAAGAAAGTTGTGGTAGCCATATGGAGTGACAACAACTATTCTAGTGACAACACTTTTGGACTAGACCAGGAGATAGAAAATATTGGTCTAATGGCATTTCTAGACGAGGAAGTCCATATCACTGTGCTAGAACTATCCAGATCAGAAGGAGAATCTAGTCATAGTAAGGTAAGTAGTTCTGAATCTATTTTGGATGACTATGAAAACATGTTGCAATGCTATAAAGAAATACGTTATAAATTTGGCCATCTTAAAAAAAACAATACATCATTAGAAAAAGAACACAACACATTTAAAGTAGAATATGAAAAATTGAAAAAGTTGTGTGAAGATAAAGATAAAGAAATCTGTGTGTTAAGAGATAAACTTGAATCAAAACATGATAAAGGAAAACATATTATTGTTGATAAAGGTAGCACATTTAGATCTAAAAATAGAAATACACCTAGAAGAATGAACAAAAAATAGAAACATGCATCCAAAAAACATGTGCATAAAAACATTCACGTTTCTAATGCTTCTTCTAGTAATTGCTTTTATTGTTGCAGAAAAGGATAAATGTCCAAGTTCTGCTACTATAAGAAGAGAGTTAATTCTAGAAAGTTAATATGGGTTGAGAAACATTAACCCTCTAACTCTAAAGGAAAGGAACCAATGCCTTCTACTGATCTAGAAGTAAAATCATCTTTTATTGGTCTAAAAATTGCTAAGTGTTCCAAAGCTACTAACAACAAAGGACTCAATAAAAGTTGGAAACCTAACTTTGCTTAATCTATATACAAGTATGTCTAAGGAGCAATAAATATAACAAATGGTATATATATAGTGGCTGCTCTAGACACTTGACTTGGGATAAGTCAGAGTTCTATAACAGATGGGGAAAATATTTAGTTTGGAAATAAAAGTATATATGGAGAAAATTAGTTGTAGAAGAATATATTGATGTTAAATTTAATACAACTAATGTCTGCATTAGAGAAATGTATGTTTTTGGTGATAAAATAGGTCTAGATGAAAATTAAAAGGAAGATAATAGAAAACCAAAAGAAAAGGAAAGCCAAGCTGATCCAAATCAACATCTAGATCAAGACTTCAGAATAAAATGTCAATTAGAACAACCTATAGATCAACATCCAAAATTT
>CANXYI010017434.1:0-10574 GCA_948208565.1 Hura crepitans
CCTAGATATGCCCCGTTATCTAGTTGTGGTATGTTGTCTTCTAGGTATGGGTATGTATTGATGTATCCTTAATATAGGGATGAGATTAAAAAACATGAAGATGATTTGTATATAAACTCTATTTAGTTTAATAAGATGTGTGAAAATGATTAGTATGTATTGATATGTCATGATATCTATGTTAAGCTGTTATTTACATATTATGTGTACATTAGCAGTATGATTTATGTGATCATATCCATGATGCTAGATATATATATGCTTAATGCTTTTGCATGTTATACATGCTTTTGATCATAATGTTGGAAATGTGCAAATTATACATGAACATAGTATGAATTATGTGATCCTTCTTATGACATTAATTAAATATGATTCTTGATATTGCATGAGTTACATGTGTGCATACATAAGTTAATTCAAATACACCACTAAGCAATTGCTTAATGTGTCATTTTCATGTGATTCGTAGGTTAAGGCAAGCAGGATTGTGAACAACCTCAGTGTCAATAGCTAGATCTCAAGGATATCTCTTGTGGTATATATTGAATTTGTATAGTTATTGATGTATATACAATAGCACTCTCATATAGCTATGGGATTGAGCTTAAACTATATTTTATATATTTTGTAAACTCTTATAAAAAAAATAGTTTTAACTTACATATATTAGTATGATTTTGCTATATAGTAACATTTTTTTGAGATTGTGTTGCTTTGTGTTGGTAAGCTCTGAGGTGGATGGTCAGATGGACTAATATGGAGATTTGATTAGTTGTGTTGATATACAAATGTTTTATTTAACATGTTACTATTTGGGATAGTGCTCTAAACAGCCATTTTATTGCTGAAATTTTAGTACAGGGAGCCTAATAGTAAACCTACGAAAGCAATTTTTTATTTTTTATTTTTTCAACATCTTGTACATGTAAAAGATGTTTTGAAAATAAGATTTTTTTATTGAATTTGATACATGAGATGAGATATCATTTTATCTATCGTCCATTATCTAGGTTCGATGATTGGATTGAGTAAAGGATGTCACATTTAGTGGTATCAAAGCTTTGATTTAGGTGTTTTTTTGATGCGTATATGGGTTATATAAGAGTGCTATGGGATTTAAAAGTAAACATCAGATAATTATACATATGAGGCTTATAATATATTTTCCTTACCTACAAATCTAAGAAGGAGTTAGTTTACACCAATAAATGAGGAAGAAGTCGAGACCCATACTTTGGCTATAGACAAGCTAAAAGTTGTTAAGGCTGAGTCTATTGTCAGAAGTCATGCTAGTCATATAGCATAGAGGTCTTATAATCTGCCAATTTGGCTATAATAGATGTTGGAATCAGTGAGACAGGCAATTACAGCTACTGTTACCACCACTATTGCTACTATTGCTATAGTGTATCCTACACCAGCACCACTAGTATAGCTAGAACCATAGGTTTATTAGAAGACCTATTTGGAGAGGTCGTTAAAGAATAGGGCTGAGGGATAAGGATTAGAAGGAGCATAGTAGAGTAGAATATTAGTTCGCATTAACTCTACGGATTACACAGTAGTTAGGATGCACTCAGAAAGTGTATGCCCATTATGCCATTGCATTGTTAGCAAATAAAGCACTGAAATGGTGGGAAACTATCGTAGAGCACATGGCATAAGTAGATTTGACCTAAAATTTCTTTCTCATAGAGTGTAAGAAGAAATATATTGCAAAAAATTATTTTGAGTTAAAGAGATAAGAGTTTATAGAGCTGAAGCAAAGACAAAGATCTATTTTAGAGTATAAAAGGGAGTTAGCCAGGCTTAGCTAATATGTGAAGGTGGTGGTTGCAATTGAGGAAGACCTTTGTAAAAGATTTGAGATGAGGCTGAATTTGGATATTATGTAGCATTTACTCCCTATAAAGATAAGGGAATTCTCTACTCTAGTTATTGCTTGTCAGTCTATTGAGTTTGTAGATAAAATGAGAGAGAAGAGAGATAACTACCGAAAGAAGAGGACCTTTGGTTAGGGACAAGGCAGTTTTGCACCTACCTCAGATAAAAAGCAAAAGGGTGAGCAAGTTAGCAACCAGCCAAGCCAAAAGCAAGATCAAAAATAAAAATTAAGACAAGGCTTGAGAATGCAGTCCAAGTAGCAAACCCAAATCTCTAGTACCCCTAGATTGATAACTTAATTTTTATTAGTGTCATAGTGTGAGCATTGTGGTAGAAGACATGCAGGTATATGCTAGATGACTATATTCAGAGTGTGCTAGAATTATGGCTCTAAAGGCCACTTTGCTTAGGTTGTCTTACAAAACATGTGGGTTCTTCTCAAAAGAGAGATAAGAAAGATGCAAGAGATAGAGTTAGGGATAACATAAGAGACAAGTTAGAAGGAAAAGCTCCAGCCAGATAATACACAATCAGAGATAAAGCTAAGGTAGACATGCCTGAAGTTATAGTGGGTACATTTCAACTCTTTGATTTACCTCTTTTGGCTTTGATTTATCCAAGTTCCATATAGTTATATATTTGCATAGCACCAACACAAAATAAGGGTCTAGTGTTAAAGATGCTTGATATTGATATTATGGTTAGTAATCTGATAGGGTAACATGTGATAGTTAATAAAGTTTGCAAAGATTGTCTCTTGTCGGTGCAAGGATATGAGTTTGTAGTTGATTTCATTGAGCTACCTTTTGATGAGTTTGATTTGATCTTAGGCATGGATTGGTTGTCTAAGTATCATGTAGTAGTGTATTGTAGAAAGAAATTAATTATGCTTGTATCCAGTGATAGGACAAAAGTTACAGTGGTTAGGGAGAGATTTGACTGCATGTCTAATGTGATATTAACATTGGCAATGAAGAGATTGATAAAGAAAAGGTTGTCAAGCTTATTTGGCTCATGTAATTGATACAACAAAAGTAGAGCTAGATATAAGCTAGGCACTAGTAGTATCAAAGTTTGGAGATGTGTTTCTAGCTGAGCTACCTAGTTTACCAATAGAATGAGAGGTTGAGTATAGGATTAAGGTGTTGTTAGGTATAATGCTAGTATCTATAGCTCCTTATAGGATAGCTCCTTCTAAGTTGAGGGAGTTAAAAGTGCAGCTATAGGATTTGCTAGATAAAGGCTTTATCAAACTAAGTGTTTCACCTTAGGGAGCACTGATTCTATATGTTAAGAAGAAGGATGGATCTATAAGATTGTGTGTGGATTATTAGTAGTTGAATAAGGTAACCATCAAGAAAGAGTATCCATTGCCATGGATTGATGATTTGTTTAATCAACTGAGAGGACCAAGTGTCTTCTCTAAGATTGATCTCATATCTAGTTATTATCAGCTAAGAGTCAAAGAGGTAGGTGTGCATAATACAACATTTAGAATAAGATATGGCCATTATGAGTTTTTGGCAATACCATTTAGGCTTACTAATACTCCAGCAGCATTTATGGATCTGATGAACCATATCCTTAGGCCATTCTTAGATTAATTCATTATAGTTTTCATTAATGACATCCTTGTGTATTTTAAAGAATCAGGATGAACATGAGTAGCATTTTAAGGATTGTTATACAAAAGCTAAAAGATGAGAAGCTTGATGCCCGGCTTAGGAAGTGCGAGCTTTGGCTAGATAAGGTATCTTTTTCTTAGACACATTGTTATAGTAGATGGCATAAGAGTTTATCCTAATAAGGTTGAGAATGTGATGGAGTGGAGGCCACCTAAGACTACCATCGAGGTTATAAGTTTCTTTGTTAAGGGGTTTTCCTTGTTTGTTGCCTTTAGGACACATTTTTTAAGGAAGAATGCTTAATTTATCTGGGATGATAAGTGTCAAAAAAGCTTTGAGAAGCTCAAAAGTATGTTAACTGAGGCTCCATTCTTGGCTTAGCCAATTTCAAGGAAAGAGTCCACTATCTATAATAATGCATCTTTGATTGGGTTGGGATGTGTACTCATGTAAGAAGGCAAGGCAGTTGCTTATGCTTTAAGGTGGTTGAAATCTTATGAGAAAAATTATCTGACCTATGATCTTGAGTTGGCAGCTATAGTGTTTGCATTGAAGATTTCGAGGCATTATCTCTATGGAGAGAAATGCTATTGAAGTACCTTCCCACATATAAGGAGTTGAATCTTAAATAGAGAAGATAGATGGAATTAATAAAGAATAATGATTGCCCTATTAATTATCATCTTAGCAAGGCCAATGTCATGGTAAATGCTTTGATTAGGAAATTCATAGCAAACTTGAGAGCTATGAATGTTAGATTAAAAATGATAGATGATAGAGGCTTGTTAGCAGAGTTACAAGTAAAGCCTATTTTTATGTAGAAGAGAAAGTAAGGATTATCAAAGATAGGCTAAAGGTAGCATTAGATCAATAAAAGTCATATGCAGATTTGAACAGAAAGGATATTCAATATGATGTAGGAGACAGAGTGTTTCTCAAGGTATCTCCATGAAAGGAAGTACTGAGATTTGGTAAGAAAAGAAAGCCAAATCCATGATTTATTGGTTCATATGAAGTGACTAAATGAGTGAGACCAATGGCTTATAAACTAGCTTTACCACTAGAGCTAGAGCAAATACATAATGTTTTCCACGTATCTATACTTAAAAGATACAGATCAAACCCATCACATGTGTTATCATCAGAAGAAATGGAGATATAGCCAAATCTATCATATGAAGAGGAACCACTGAGGATTCTGGCTTGGGAAGTGAAAGAGTTGCAGAACAAGACAATACCTCCTATAAAAGTATTATAGAGACATTATGGCATCAAAAAAGCTACCTGGGAAAAAGAAGATCAAATGGAATATCAATATCCATAACTCTTCAATTTAGATAATTTCGAGGACAAAATTTCTTTTAAGAGGGGAAGAAATGTAATGCCTCGAAAACCCCTAATTTATGAATAGTACTTTCATAGGAGTATATAGTGGTCTAGAGGGTCAGGATCTACTAACACTGCCAAATGGAAGTATTAATCATAAAATAATTTTGGGTGATGTTTTGAGTGAAAATGAATTTATTAAGATGATTAAAATTGTGGTCAAAATTTTCATTGCAACATCTTGTAAATAGTGCTGCAGGTAAAGTTAAACCATAAAATATTTGTTTTTGCTCAAAAAGAATTGAAACTAATATAACTTGATACTTAAAAAGTCTAACTAGTCTAATGGAATTGGAAACAAATTTTTTTGAGATCAGGAAGTATTTTTTTTGAAAATTGCAATTTTTATTAGTTTTCTTAGAATTGTGAGTTAAAATATTAGAGGCATGTGGAACTTGGTATTTGTGATTTTTGGGTAAATTTTGAGAATTTTCAAGCTAATGAATTATTTTTTGTGAGTTTTTGAAGGAAAATGAGGAAAATAATGATTTTTTTTATTTGGTTTAAAAGTCAACATTCACCCATTTTTGTCATTTTTCTCTATCTTCTTCTTTGTGAGGCCGATAGCCATGGCTACCATTTCCCATCATTTTTCTTTCTTCCATTCATGATTAAGCCCTTTTTTTTATTTTACATTGAGAAATGAACCTCTATTGCCTTGGAATACCGATTTAAGCATGAATTTTGAAAAAAATCATAGAGTTTTATTGATTAGAGATAGAGGTGAATAGTGACAAGTTGGGGTTCCGATGAGCTTTTTCAAGCTCCATTTTTTATAATGTGTCTCGAGGATCGATGATAAATGTGTAAAAGTCAATTTTAGTTTTAGTTAACGGTTTATTTTATTCAAATTTTTTATCGATATACTGTGCATGTATGTAGATAAGGAGAAAAGGAAAGAGAAAGAGAAGGCATAGTTGGGCATCATCAATGTATTTTGTGACCTCAGTAAGTGTATTCAAATTGATTTATGTTTGTCACAAGAATTTGTGTACATGTGTTTGTTTAACATGCCATGTTACGTAAATTGTGTATTTGGCTATGTAACCATGTTTATGATTGAAAATGGTGCAAAATTGCTTAATGTGATTATTGATTTTGATGTGCATTGTATGGTGTCATATAAAACCTAGTATGATATAAAAATGCATGAAAATGTGTATGGCTTGTATGATTACAAATCTAAGCAATTACATTATTAAAATGAGATTGAAATCAAAATAAAATTGTATGATATATAATTTGTGTGAGACATAATGTGTCACATGCATTGAGATGACCTAATTGGTAAATATGTTGACATGAGATAATAGCCTATAATGAGTTTGAATACATGTAAACATGCTAGAAAAGATAATATCCCATATAATTAGAAAACCTAGATTGAATAGGTTGACCGGTCAACTAGGGAGTGATACCAAATACTAAGGTACTTTGGTGCCTTTTTAGTGGGTACAACTGCAGTAAGGTTTATAGATGCCACTGTATATTAAGTTGGTACAATAGTAGTAAGGTCAATAAAGCTGCTATACATTGAGCGAGTGTAGCCACAGTCCATTAGGCCACTAACATTCATTATAGCCTTGGGGCATGATTATAGCCTTGGGGTATGATTATAACCTTTAGGCTTAAATATGCCTCGTTATCCAGTTGTGGTCTATTTTCTTTTAGGTATGGGTATGTATTAATATACCCTCAACATGGGGTTGAGATTAAAAGAACGTAAAGATGATTTACATATAAGCTCTATTCAGCTTAATAAGATATGTGAAAATGATTAGTATGTATTGATATGTCATGATGTCTATGATAAGGTGTTATTTACATATTATGTGTACATTAGAAGTATGATTTATGTGACCATAACCATTGTGCTAGATATATATATGCTAAATACTTTTGCATGTTATACATGTTTGTGATCATAATGTTGGAAATGTGCAAATTGTGCATAAACATAGTATGACTTATGTGATCCTTCTTATGACATTAATTGAATTTAATTCTTCATATTGCATGAGTTGTATGTGTGCATATATAACTTAATTCAAATACACCATTAAGCAATTGCTTAGCCTATTTTTTTCAAGTCATGCATAGATTAAGGCAAGCAGGATTGTAAATAGCCTCAATGTCAATAGTAGATCTCGAGGATATCTCTCATGGTATATTTTGAATTTGTTTAGTTATTGATGTATATACAATAACACCCTTATATAGCTATGGGATTGGGCCTAAATTGTATTGTATATATTTTGTAAACTCTTGTAATAAAATATAGTTTTAACTTACATATATGAGTATGCTTTCCATATATGGTAACACTTTATTGAGATTATGTTATTTTGTGTTGTTAAGTTATGAGATGGATGGTTAGATCAACCAATATGGAGATTTGATGAGTTGTTTTAATATTGAAGTGTTATATGTTACTATTTGGGATAGTGCTCTAAGCAACTATTATGTTGCCAAAGTTTCAGTACAGGGACCCCAATAGTGAACCTATGAAAATGATTTTTGATTTTTTGTATTTTTAACATCGTATGCATGCAAAAGATGTTTTGAAAATGAAATTTGTTTTCATTGAATTTGATACATGAGATCAAATATCATTTTATGTGTCATCTATTATCTAGGTTTGGTGATTAGATCGGGTAAGGGTTGTCACACCATAGGCTATAGGCTCTATTTCTCTAGGCTAATTTTATGTTCATCCATGCATACTTACATCATGATGGTTTATATAGACTATGGTTTTAGGTTTCTTACCTTGTTGCTTGGGCCTATCTCTAGATATCATCATATGCTCAAAAAAAGTGAATGAGTTCATACTATAGAGGCTTTACCCCTACATCCCCATTGGAATCAGTGTCAGGTTTCAGGCTTAGGCCAACCACTATTAACAAAGATCCCTATTTTTTCTCTAATTTAAGTCATACCACGAGCTTTTTTTTAGGTGAAGTAAAAATCCAACTAGATCTAAACATGCCTTTTTTTTTTAAAGTTTTTAGATAGATAAAGTTTAAAAGTAAGCTACATCAAGTACAAATAAATGCTACTTACCTCCAAGGGAGATCAAAACATTAAACTAAAAAGAACTACATCGAATACAGTTGCTTATTCGCCTCAAGATAAAGATAAGCTACTTCGAATATGGGTGCCTACTTTCCTTCAAGGGAATTTCAAGATGTTAGAGCTAAAGAAAACTACATTGAATGTAAGTGCTTGCTTGCCTCTAGGATTATGAGTTATAGATAGGCCGAACCAAATCCAATGATAAGTCTTAAACAGTAGAAAGTTGACTAAACAGAATCTAATGATAAGTCTAGAAAAGCTAAAAGTTGATCGAATAGAATCTTGTGCTAAGTCTAAAAGAGCTAAAAGTTGACTGAATTAAATCTATTGATAAGTTTAAAAGAGTTGAAAATTGATCAAACTAAATCTGGTGATGAGTCTAGATAAGTTGTCTGATAGTGTGGACTGAACCAAATTGGATCTAGTGATAATTTTAAAAAATTATCTAATAGTATGGATCGAATCGAATGTAATTGTGAGATTAAAGAAATGGTTTGAACCTTATCTAGTGTTAAGGACATTAATATCATGCAAGTATATATGTGACATCATGTGTATATATGTTGTGTGTGATGTAAGTGCATGACTAATGCATGAGTTCAAAGTTTAAAATATATCTTAGTGCATGGTAGTGATATACCTATGTGGTTGCTTATTACCTATTTTTCTCTATATGAATATACTATTGCATGTTTGTACTTTATTTTCTTCTTAATGCTTGTGAGTGTGCATTCTATGTGTATAAACTATGTGACTAAGAGATGTACACATGTGAATTGATATAAACTAACATAAATGTAATGCCCTGCATGGGTAAGTTTATGCTTAGTTATTAGATAAATGAATGAATGAATCTTTTTTATGATGCTTGAATGAATGTAACTTTATCCTAGATGATATGTATATGAATTGTCTTTTGTGTTCCTAGGCTATGTGAGCTATATAACTTATATTTAGATAAGATACTTATGCCAAATGATGAATGATAATGCATGCATGTTTGTACTAATACATGTAAACATAATGAATGTTTTATACCTAATTCTTTTCTATGAATATGCTAGACTTTATGAATAATACATATGTCTACATGTTATATGCCTAAAGTATGTGGCTAATGTAAGATGAAAGTAGTGAGTTTGTGAATGAGATGATACATGTACAAATGTATGAATGCATATGGTAATCGAATATAGTGACCTAGTTTTCTCTTGAATGAATGAATGCACTCTATCTATTTTTAGATGAATGACCATAAAACATGAAGGTGGTGGAAAAGCTTACTCTATTGAATGGATGTGGTGATTGATTAATTTGATATGAATTTGTCATGAATGGATAGATACGTATCTATTAACTACATGCCTACTTGAATAAATTTAGTGATACTGGTGAATGAATGAATGATATACACATTGGTTCCTAATTTTCTCTAAATGAAGGGATGTGGTGAGGTATGCGTTCTATTGTCTAATGAATGGATAATACATTTTTTATGATTGTAGTGATTATGTGTTTGTGTTTATCTTTTTCTAAATAAATAAGGCATCTAAATGAATGATGAATGTCTATTAATGCATGTCTAAGTAGTTGTATGATGTATGAATCTTTTCCTAAATGAGTGAATAAATGAATCCTTTCTTATGATCGATACATGATGAAGGTGGATATATGTACAAAAAATGGGTATTTTTTTCCTATAATAGATGTATAGATGTATGAGCCAATACATGTTTTGTTATTAAGATCACTTTTCCCTTAAACTCATCATAGAAAACTCAGGTTGAAGGTGTGAAGTGCTAGGCTAGTTTGGGGTAATGTGAACGAGATGTGTTATGAAGAAATAGATCAAGTTAGGGTGATGAAATGGTTAAGGAAAACAAAGGTGAAAGTATAGAGAACTAGGTTGAGTGAAGGTGTACCATGACAGTGGTAAGGCAAAGGTTTTGGCAAAATGTCAATTCATTGTAAAGAGCATTTAAGCATGTGGGAAAAATGGACGATTATGTTGACCAAGTAATAAAAAGTATGCAAATGTATATGATTATACAGTATGGTACCCTTGTTATTAGTTGGTCTAAAGATTTTCCAACTAAGTATTTTCTCTCTACCTCTAATTATTACCTAGACCGCTTTTTACTAGTTTTTAATCTAACAAGGTATGCTTTAATTTTTCCCAAAGCTACCCTTTACAAGTTTTTAGCCTAACGAGCTTCTTTATTTTCTTCTTCTTCTCTTTTTTTTTAATTTGGCTTATTCATATTTGGTTAAGGCTTAGGATTTTATTATGCTATCTAGCATCCTTTGAAAATGGCTAGATATGTTTTTAAGCTTATGCACTTTTATAGGCTATGATCTTGGAGTGATATGTCTTAAGGCTTACATCATTGGAGGTTGATAGAGCTTTTCATATCAATAAGTAGCTTACTAAGGGTGCTAGCTTTGTGCCCTTAGTGTTTTAAATCATTATGCTTCTACTGTACATTGAATGGCACCCTTTTGAACTTTTTGAGTATTACATTGATGATATCCTTATTATTAACCAGTCTAAAGATTTTCTTAGCTAAATATTCTCTCAATTTCATTAATATTACCTAGGCT
>CANXYI010017489.1:0-14139 GCA_948208565.1 Hura crepitans
TCCTTCATTAAAATTAGCTTTAATTAAAGGGAACATTCTTTTTTTCAGGCTTTTGCTGAATACAAAATAAAGTGTCTACTTGATTGCAAAAATGCTGATTGTTTATAGGGTTTACATGAAATATAATTTTAAAATTTCAATATTCTAAGATCTCAGGATGCTCTTACCATTTATCATTTGGATCTTGTAGGTTTCTAGTCCAAAGATCTTGGATATTTTGTATGGCTCTTCCTAGTTAGGTATTAACTTCTCGACTTTTGTATTACTTTTGGTTATGTCCGTTCTTTTTAGCACATTATCTCTCATGTCAAACTTTCTAAGTTTGACTTTAGAGTTATAATATCTTGCCATTCTTTTCTTACAAGCAATGATCTGGATTACTGCCTTTTCACTTTTTTCATTGATGAGGTCCAACTCTAGTTATTTTTCTTTCTTATTTTCTTTAAGATCAAATATTTCTATTTTATAAGAAGGAATATTGATTTCTACCAATATTACTACCTCCAAGCCATTGATGAAGGAATATGGTGTCTCACTTATGGCTAATCAGGAGGTAGTCCGATATGCTTATAACACATTGTTAAACTCTTTTAGCTAATTACCTTTTGTTTTATAAAGTTTTTTCTTTAGGCCTTCCAAGATGGTATAATTAGACACTTTTGTCATACCATTCATCTAGGATAAACTACAGAGGTGAATTTCAATTGGATGTTCCATCCTCTATAGAATTTTATGACTAAGGAGAAATCAAATTGCTTATTATTATTTATGATAAATACTCTGGGTAGCCTGAATTTACAGATAACTTATTTCCAAATGAACTCTCAAATCTTGACAGTTATGATAGTCGTTACTAGCTTTACTTCGATCCACTTTGTGAAGTGGTCTACTACGATGATTAAGGATTTGAGTTATTATTTCCCTTAACCCTATAGATCAAAAGGCTAGGCTATCTTAATTGGTTACTGATCAGAATTGGGTATTTTGCCATGAATTTGACATTACAGGCACTTCCTGATTACCTTATTTGCATATTTAAGAATGTTTAGCCAATAATAGCTGGATCACATCACTTTTTTTGCCACCAATTGGGCCACATCATAAGCTTTACATATTCTTTCATGTATTTCCCTGATGGCATAATTGCCTTTCGATAGAGTTAAACATTTAAACCATGGATGACTTTTGGCTTTTTTATAAAGTTTCCCATTTATTATTGAGTATTTAGGGGATTTTGGGTGATCGTTCTTGCCTTAGACTCTTCTAAAGGTAGCATGCTAGATTAGAGGTACTCAAAAATTGGTTGTACCATGTTATTTCTATCTCAACTTGTATTACTTCGACCTTTTGTATTGTTAGTACCTACTTCTTTTCAATCATAAGCCTTTTTATAGTTTGTGCCTGCTAGAAGTAGCTAACTTAGCTAGAGTGTCAGCTTCCTTGTTGTCTTTCTTGGAAATTTTCTTTATCTCCCATTTGGTGCCTATTTCTCTTAGCTCCTATAATAAAGTTTTAGTTTTTTCAGGTATCTCTTTAAATGTTTTTCCTTAGCTTTAAAGTTTTCTGTGACTTACTGAGTAATTGAGAGTTGCTCTTGATTAAGAGAGATTTTAGCCTAATCTCTTTTGCCAACTTTAGACGGCTAACAATGCCTCATATTTAGCCGCATTATTGGAAGCTTTAAAGCTCAACTTCAAGGAATACTCTAAAGAGATACCCATTAGCCCTTTAAAAAGGACACCAGATCTTGCACCTACCTCTTGAGGTACTTTATATGTGAATAATTCCTATATTGTAGGCTCTTAGACCTTTTTAGACATGTTTATATTCGATCATTGAATTTTGCTACAAAATCTATGACGACATACATGCTTTTATGGCTAATCTAGGTTCAAATCTTATATCAAAAGATTAGAGCTTAATGGCCCATTTTGATAACTTCCCTCCATTCTGATAACTTCCCTTCAATGTTTGATTGCTATAAATTTTTCCTTAATGTCTACTTTGTTTGAACTATTACCCTATGAGCTTAAAAGTAATGCTTTAATTTAGTAAGAACCATTATCAAAGCCTAAAGGATTTTTTCAACTAGGCTTTTCCTAAATTTGGTGCCTTTTAGTACTTAGCTCACATAGTGGACTAGCTCTATGTATTTTGGTATTCTCTTACCAAAATAGTCACCACGGCTTAGTTTAATGTTGAAAGGTAGCAAAATAAATTTTCGACCATTATTGGTTTACTTAAAAGAGGAGGTTTCATTAAAAAACTTTTTAGCTCCTTAAATGATTTTTTGCATTCTTGATCCCAGCTAAAGTTCTACTCTTTACGTAGTAATTTGAAAATTTACAGACATCTATTGGTCAATTGAGATATAAACCTATTGAGAGCTGTTATTCTGCCATTGAGCTTTTAAATCTCATAAATGCTTTTCAAGGTTGCATATCTAAGATTGCTTGAATCTTCTTTGGGTTAGCCTTTATTCCTCTTTATGATACCATGTATCCCAATAATTTTTTTGGCTTGCACATCGAACGTACAATTTTTTGGGTTTAATATCATTTTATATTGATTTAACACTTTAAATGCTCTTGTCAAGTCTGAAGCATGATTTTGTATAGATTTACTCTTGATGATCATGTCACCAATATAGACTTTTACTATATCCCTGATCAATATTTTGAACATTTTATTCGTTACCTTTGATATTTAGCCTTTCCATTTTTCAGAGCATAAAACATTACATTGTAATAAAACATGCCCTTATGAGTAATAAAACTGGTTTTTTTTTTATCTCACCAATACATAGGTATTTGATGATACTCATAATAGGCATCTAAAAAGATATAAACGACATACCCTAGGGTTAACTCGATTAACCTATCTATGTGAGGTAGAGGGTAACTGTCTTTTAAGCAAGCCTTATTCAGATTTATGAAGTCGATGCACATTTTTATCTTGCCATTCTTTTTCTTGACTAGGATAACATTAACTAACCAATTGGGGTATGGAACTTCTCGAATGGCCCTTACTTCCAGCAACTTTTATGTTTCCTCCGATATTACATTTAGCTTGTTTAGAGCGTAGCATAACAACTTCTATTTGATGTTTTACATTAAGATCAACTTAAAGCTTGCAAGACATGATCTTTGGATCGATACTTGCTTTATCCACTTAAGACTAAGCAAAAGCTTACTGATTGATCAGTAGGATCTGTAGTATTTTTGCTTTATTGGATTTTAGTATCTCATCTCCGATTATCACCTCTCGACTAGGGGCGATCTATCTTTTAACTACCTTTTCTACTGGTCAGTTCCTTGCTTCACTTTTCTCTTCTTCTTTCTGCTCGACTACATAAGCCATTTAGCTTTGTGCCTTTTTACAGTGGCCATGTAAGCTTCTCTAGCCATCTTTTAATTACCTTTGACTATTGTAACTCCTTTTTCCATAGGGATTTTCATTACCTAGTATTTGATGCTTATTACTACTCCTGACTCAAAGAGCATTGGTTTACCAAGTATAGCATTGTAAGAGAAAAGAATGTTAACTACTATAAAAGTACATTTACTTAATATGTGGTTACTTTATTACCCAGCTTTATGTAAAGGCCTATTGATCTGGCAATTGGGATAGACACATTCTTGATACCTATCAATGATGTCTTGATGTGATTAAGATCCTTTATTTGCAACTTCATCTTTATGTATGCTTCTAATGTGAGTAGGTTAACAACACTGCCACTACCTACTAGTATTCTTTCACTAAAAAGTTTGCTATATACCCTTGCACCACCAAGGCATTTTCATAAGAGAACTTGATGTCTTGAGCATCCTCAGTTGTTATTGTGATGGCTAGTAATTTCTTGGATTTTGTTGAGAAATATACCCTTTTATGCCTTTCTTCCTCTTCGAGTGGCTATCACTGTATTACGATCCCTTTGCAATCATATGAATCACTCTAACCCTTTGGCGTGACCTTTTCACATCTTTCGGCTTTCTTCTTTCTTTGTCCAAATTCGATCGGCTAGATTCTATTGAAGATGACTTTTTCTTTTGGACTTTCCTGACTCTAAGAACCTATTTGAGGATCTTTTTTTAATCAATCGCTCTATCTTCTTTTTCAATGCTCTACATTTGTGTCTGGTATGGCTTACATCTTTGTAAAATTTATAATATTTGCTTTTATCCCTCTTCACAAGTGTGCATCGATCCATCTTCTTTGGCCAATTTACCTTTCCATGATTCTTCTTTATCCATATTTATATTTTGTGCAGATTGGCATTGGGAGGAGTGAAATTTGTCTTCCTAATGTCTTTCTAACTTCCTTTCCCTATTTTTTCTTTAAGGTGAACTCCCTCAAAGGGATGACCTCCTATCAAGAGTTGTATGTGAGGTATGCCTTCTTGATTAACAATTAGATCAAGGGAAATTATATCCTCGATTGATACATAGCTTTAGATTATACCAACCATCAGCTTTGCTTACATCGTCGAGGGTGATGAATAACTTTAATTTGTCTATTAGTTCCCCAAAATATGCTGGACAGTCAGTCATTAAGGAATTGTACAACTATGTGTTTATCGCATTATTGATCATTGTGATAGTTGCCACTTCACTGTGCAAATTCTAAATGTCAGATGTAACTTCTTGAAATCTTTCAATGAAATCTCTCAAACTTTCTTCTTCACCTTACACTATACCTTGTAGATCAATTACAGTTTTCTTAGTTTGCATATGTATGACAAATTTGGTTTTGAATAATTTAGATAATTGCTTAAAATAGGATATTAATTCCAGAGGCAGATTATAGAACCAATCTAAAGCATCGTCTATTAGGATAAAAAGGAAGGCTTTATATATGAGCACATCATTAAAAGTTTGCATATGGATGAGGGTGTGGTATTCGAATAGATGCTTCCTCGGATCCAAACGACCCTTATATTTCTTCATCGTGATCTCTTTAAAATGACGAGGGAAAGGGACTTCTCGAATTTATTGTGTAAATAGCGAATCTGTATTCCCTTTATAATTGAGCTTTTTGGGATGGCCTAATCTAGATTTTTTAACTGCTGGTACAAAAAGAACATTAAAAGCTTTTTCTATTTGTAGGAGTTCGACTTGCTTGCTTTGCACATCATTTTTGAGTATTCTTTTTGATCTTTGGGTTCTAAATTCATCACTTTCTGAGGAAAAAGAAGAGTAATAACTAAATTTGGATTTCCTTGACTTTCATTTCATTTTTTGATCTACTTTCTCTTGCATATCTTTTCTAACTTTAGGCGCATCATCCTGATTGCTAGCATTGATATCTTTTTGTGGCTTTAGCTCTTTCAATAGTTTTGATTTTATATTTTCACAAAGGCCTTCAAACAACAGTTGGAGTGCTCATGATTGGCACATTTTTATTTAGCCCTTCATCGAATAAATTGATCTTGGGGCAAATTGGAGTTTGGCTCGGGACATTTTCTTATAAAGGGGATTTCCTCAGCACTTTGGCCATTAAGCTCTGAACAAAAGCACCAAATAATAAGTCCCAATCAGAGAGAATGAGAGAGCTTAGGATGGATAGGGCTAAATAACTGAATAGATACTACAAAAATGAACATTACCTTACGAAAGTCAGAGGAGAAAGACTCCGAAGATTAAGTTAGAGGCGTATATAAATTTTGAGAGAGTATGTTTAATGTGACAAACACTTACCCTTAAAGTGGGGTAAATGCTCTATTTATAGTATCCATTGGGGGTAAGTAGTTAGTCCTTAACTTAGGGGATGAGTTCCACGTGTAAAGTCATTAACCAATGGGTTTTGGGCCTATTTGTACCTTTGATAGAGAAAACCTATTGGGTCAGGCCTAGTGGATTGAGTATTTTTATGCATTATTCTAATTGGTTCTAACTTAATTTTGTTAGAAAATAGAAAAAATAAGAAAGAGGAAAAATGGTTGTTTAACTATGGATCCTTTGCTAAATTGGCACCCATGAAAAGAACTGTGCGTTTGTAACTAAGATGGAATAATTATTTCAGGCAATTTTATCTAAGTGATGAAATAGTGACATGATATACCAACTTAATATGATATGATATGATTATATTTCTATTACTAATTTAACTTACTTTTAAAGTAGTAAGATTTCTACTTGGAACATTTTCTATCATAAGTTATTTCCCATTATACGTAAAATTCTAAAGTTATGTGTGTGTATAATTATTATTATTATTATTATGAAATTTTTTCTTAGAAAAAACATAAGAGTTTAATTCTTGAAGCAATAAAAGATCAATTTTTAAATGTCATATTAAATTAGTTCAACTGGGTTAATATTGTTCTCATTTTTATAGCCTTGGAAATACATTAATGCATGGAAAATTCTCAGCTGTTCTAGGTCGAAGTCATCAAACTAGGGAAAAGACCAATAATATCTTAACATATAATATTTTATTGGCTATATTATTTAAAATTATTTTATATTTTAATTAAATAAATGAAGGTTTAACTCTAGTTAATTTAACTTGGCTCACTGTCTCTCTCAACACGTTTCAATTTCATTCCTTCCTCAAACAATGAAAGATTAGAAATTGCATAGGCTCTCATCTTTAAGAACTCATTTTATATATGGTGCATTTGTATTTATGCAACTCCAATGAATATTTCCTCAAACAACAATCATGGTTTAGTTGCTAGAAAAAAGAGGTTGATATGGGCCTCAAGATTAGTTTCGAGGTCGGCAAAGATCTCGGCTTCTAACAAGTTGGATTGATGTTTAGAAAATTAGTGATTCAGATAGATCCAATAGCATTTTGAGCCCCAATTCAAAAATCTATTATGCAAATGGCGATTTAAGTGAAAAATATTTTTTGTTTGATTTAGAGGATGATAAGAGTGTAAAAAATATTATGGATAGTTTAAGATTATCCATTACAGACCAATCTAAGGCTTCCTTAAAGGTTGAGATATGATAATCTGGACCTATTTCACAATCGTTCATTTTTTTAAGCATTTCCATAAGAGGTTTAATTGGGTTAGACTTAATTTCCTACTCTTTTTGCACGTAATATCAGAATGTGTGGGTGATTCATTAGCTAGCCACCTTAGTCCTTCCCTTAACTTTACATCACTAAGAAAACTTCCAAACATTCCTTTTCTTCATTTTGAAAAAGAGAAACAACAGAAAATTTACTTAATATTGATGTAAAAGTATTTTTTTGTGTTTAATCTTGATTTTACATAGTATTAGTGGCTGAAATCTCATCTATTAATCAAAGTGTGGTTTAGTTTTCATTCAGCATATGAGAAAAAAGAATAAAAGATTTTATTCATAGGACAAACTCTTTTTTATGTGGATTATCAGCACAAGTTAATGGTTAATTAGAGTTAGACTTTTTTTTCCCTCTTTTTTAATGCTTAAATATTAATTTTTAAATTATAATCAGAAAAATTTATATGTCAAAATATGATTGCTCTGATCCATAGGTGGTGACACATACCTAGACCAACTAAGAATTTTTCTTAATGCAAATAGTAGATTAAAAATGTTTATTTCTTATAATATTATTTTCTATTTTTACTATTTAAAAAGTTTATGTGTATTTATATTCCTTGTCATTGCATTTTTCATTATACAAAACTAATAATATAATTCTTTTTCCAACTAAATATGGAACATTTAAGTTAAAAATAAATAATGAACTAATAAAAGAATTAAAATTGCTCAAAACAAATGTATTTGTCACGGTTTCAACCGTAGGATCTTTCATATAGCATTTTCAAGCACTAACACTTCAATACATTCATATATATTTGAATATTTATTCCTTCTTTCTCAATCTCAAACCTTTTTAACATGAATAAAATTGATGGCCATAAAGTGATGTAATTGACTACATGAATATGCTTTTACAATAGTTTATATTTTTTTGATAATTAAATTATTAGTTGTTAAAAAAGAATTAACAGGAATTACAAAATTAATTATTAATATTGATTGTTTTAATGTCATTTTGATAATTCAAATTATTAGTTGACAAAAAAATTAATTAATACCTATTTTAATATGCTTTCTTTTTTTAAGTTAATATTTATGCTTTTGAGTCATTTTGAGTCACTACTCAAAATAAGAAAACTTCATTATCTTGAAGTGAAATATATACAGAGCATTTTTAATATATTAAATTGAAAATGAATCAAATAGAGAAAATAAAAAGTAATCCAAGTTCACATAAAAATTAATCTCATTTTAACAGTTTATAGCATGGTATTTTTATGTTGTAAAGCTAAGGCATGTCGATTTATTTGTTCATCTAAAGTAACCTGTAGTGTGTGTGTGTGTATATATATATATATATATATATATATATTACCAAATTATTAATTAAGAAGAGAATTAATAATTGCGTGCTTGCATAAGCCTATTGGACCTATAAATCCAATTGCTTAGCAGAAAATTCGAATAGCTTAAAGTTAGTCAGAGAAAAGGTTATTCCATGTATATTAAAATAGAGAAGACGTGTTTTTGCCACCTCTTGACATTGTTCTATTGAACACTTAAATTTTGAAGATATTTGGTGAAAGGAATTATAGGTAGTAAAGGGAGTGATGCAGAGACATTGGATATGTCATTGGTAGGAATAATAGTTGCAAAGGTAAGAGGAACACCACCAATAAAAGTAGTAGCAACATTGGCAGCAACAACAACTTTTGCATCCACTTTTATTCTAAGATTGTTACAAAAAATTCTAAAAATTAAAGGCAACTTGAGACGTGTAAAGACACTATCTTTAAATATAATTCAGTCACAATAGGTAAATAAAATTAATAGTCTGCCCTCCAAGATTTAACACTCTTTTATATGTAATAGGAGTATAAATCAATATAAATTATTTTTTATAATCTAGCATATAAAGGAGAAAGGTATTTTGGTGTTTTTAAGGTCTGGTAAAAGTTTGATATTTATAGAAAATTACAAATGGATGGTTTGAGGAAAATTCAGAGCACAACAGTTAAGTGGGAGTAAAATCAGTAACATAATATTTATGAGTATAAAAATAAGAAAGTAATGTTAGGGAAACCCTAAAACTTAATTAGTAAAAATCAATAATGTCAAATCACCAAGAAAAACAAAGCTAGATGTGCAAGCATACCTAAATCCATGATAGCGATTGAATTTCTTGATCAAGCGATTTTGCAATGCTTACAAAACTTAGTTTCATGAACAGTAATTTCGAGTCATGAATAGTATATTCGGGACATTGGGACACCGTGTGATGATTAAAAAGGGTAAGTACTACTTGTAACACTTTCACGGGCCCTAAAATGATTAAAATGAAATAATTAAAAGATTTAGCAGAATCAGTAAATCATAATAGGCTATAAATTAGTGAATAGTGACATTAGTTGAGTTGGTACCAAGAATGGTCCAGATGGACCTAAAAATGGCGTACCCTAAAGGTTAAAAATTCCAATGAGTTTATTGGACAAAGAATTTTAATATTCTGAGGTCATTTAATATTTATTCAAAATTTTTAAATTTTGCGAGTGAATAGTGACCTGGGGTTTCTATGGAATTTTGACCCAAAATTTTATGGGGAATTGAGAATTTTTAGCATAAAAAATATAATTTTTAGAGGTGTTGAAAAATTAATTTGGGATTTCAAAGTTTAAATGAAAACCAAGAATAAACGGGCCGTTAAAATGACACGTTAAGTAAACGGGGCCCATGAGCTATCTTTTTTTATGGGCTAACACTTGTGAGGAAGCCCATATGTACCAAATAGTATCATCTTCACCCTTTTTAGCCTCAAAAGTCGACTCCATTTTTTATCTCTCTCCCTTTGATGTTTTCTTCATTTTCTCTCCAAATGCTCCACCAAAAATCACAAATAAGATATCAATCTTTGCATTCACAGCCTACTTAAATCATTCTAAGTGATAGAATTTGAAAAGAGAGCTTGAGAAGAGAGAATTAACAATTTGGTGAATAGTATCACTAAGATTTATAAGTGTTTAAATTTTTATTTTTATTTTTTTGTGAACATTAGGATTGATTTTAAGGTGTTTTATGTAGTTAGAAATTAATTTGGAGCTTTGTAGGAATTATGAGAATTTTTTTAAGGTAAAGTGTGGGTATGTGTAGGAAAAGGAGGAGTTGATAAGGAGCAAGGCATTAACAAGCCTTGAAGTGAGATATAAGGGTAATAGATCACCTTAAGGTATGTGAATTTGGTTTAAAATGTGTGCATGTGCATGTATTGTATGAAAAGTGTAATTTTCTTGTATGGAAGTGTGAAAGGTATATGTAAATGTGTGTGATTTTATGATACGTTTATGATATATTAAGAGTATGATTATGTAAAGTCTTGTAGTGTGATAATTGAAAAGAAATTAAATGTGTAACTTAGTTGCATGTAATGGCCGAATGATGCCTTACATGTAATGGTATGAGTATTTAGGATATGAGTATGTTAATGGCATCAATTTGAGTAGAAAATGAACTTGAAGATATGTGTTTGATAAAATGAAACATTATTTGATGAAAATATGTTAATTAGCATGAAATTGTGTTATGGAATGTGAAGGACATATGGTTGTACAAGTGAGCACAGTATGTGACATTTGGTATGAAATAATGAGAGATAAATGAATAGTGAATTGGTATAAGAATTTTGATGAATGACCATTACCTAAATGAATAATTAAAAATGAGAATTAAGGCCTGTATAGTTAGACACCCACTGGATGGGTTGATTGGTTAATTAGGGAATAAAGTAGCTGGTAAGTTTGGTCCTTTAGGCTATTACCTGTGTCATTATTATTATGGGCAGGTGCAATCATCGAGGTTTTATAGAGCCATTGCACGATAGAGTGGGTGTGGCTGCCGAGATTCTATAGGAGCCACTGTACTATAAAGCGGGTGCAGCCATCGAGGTTCAATGTGAACCACTGGATGATAGGTAGGTATAACTACTAAGGTTCGGTGTGAGCCATTGCATGATGGGTAGGTACAGCTATCGAGATCCAAAATATGGGCCACTGCACTATTTTTTTCATTCTATTGTCCAGTGTCCTTAGGTGTAGTCTTTTAGTATGGGCCATATTAACAGCTAAACCATATTATGAAAAATTTAACTATGTGATGAAATGAACAATAATTTGATTCTGAGAATGAGAAATATGTCTGTTAAACATTTGTATTGCTATATATGTTCTGTAATTGCATGATTGCATTTGCTGGAGTGTGTATATGCATACATTTTTCTCAAATTCACCACTGAGTTTTACTCAAAGTAAAAGATAGGGAAAGTACAGTGAAGGATAAAGCCTCTATAGCTAAAGAGTGTCCTTGGGGTACAATTCTCTATCTGATTTTAGTTTGTAATTAAGTGTGCATACTCATGCATAGCTAGAATATGGGTATGGGTAGTAGAATGATAAAAATGAATGTTGTCATAACTTATGTTATGTAAATGATAATGAAAAATCAAAACTAAATATATGTTTGTAAAAATATATATAAGATTGCTGTTGTTTGTTAATTTCTATATTATGATGGGTCTAAGACCTTGTGATGCCTGTGATGACTATGATGTATATGTTGTGATATTATGTTGTGAATGTTGAGTTGAGAGGACCAGATGGGTCTATATGGATGAAGAGTTGATGAATAATACTGTAGAAGTGTATTTTATTACAGGAAAAATTTTTATTTTTTAACCCGGGTAGCCGTTATGTTGCTCGATTTTTTGTAAAAAGAATTTCAAACAAATTGAATATTTTGAACAATATTCTACTGCTAATATAAAGATGATATAATAAACCGGTTGCAAAATAATGGATAGATATATTAATTATAATGAAATCACTAAGTTTTAAATGAATGAAAGTTAAAAGTAATTTTAGGATGGGTGACCATATGGGAAGTTAGCGTCTTTATTAAATTTCTTTGAGAATCGGGTAAGGGTGTTACAGTTAGTAGTATAAGAGCCTAGGTTTAAGCGTTCTTATGCATTATATATGAGTACACTGGTTTAGAGTCTATACCCCACTTAAGTTACACTATATGAGGCTTATTATGTGTTCTTTTTTAGCTATATGATGAGTGAACCGACTTTGCTTTAACGAGAGGAGGAGGCTGCAAGCTATAGTCTAATGACTATACAGGAGCAGAAGCAAGCATTGCTATATCAGTGCCTAGTGATGTAGCACATCAGCCACAGAAGCAGGCACAAGCTCTGGCTCTACTAGTATTGTTATAGTAGATAGTGGATCTGTTGAGGCATACCACTATAGCTGTTATACCACCACCACCAGTATCCCTGCAGAAAACATATTTAAAAAGGTTGAAAAAGATAGGGGTATTGAATTTCGAGGGAACTACTAATGATGATGCTACCAAAGCTGAGTACTAGTTAAAGAGGAAGACTAGAGTTTTAGAGCAGTTGGAGTGTACTCTAGAAGAGAATATGAAGTGTGCTACTTCATTGCTTCAAGTAGAAGCATTCTACTAGTGGAAGACTATAAAGAAGAAAAAGGCAGTTGCTGATCTTACCTGGCACTATTTTCTCTAAGAGTTATAGAAAAGATACATCTCAGAAACCTACTTGGACAGAAAAAGGCAAGAGTTTATAGATTTGAAGTAAAAAAGAAAGTCTGTGTCTGAGTATAAGAAGGACTTTACTTGGTTGAGCAGGTACATAGAGGAGTATTTATCCACTGAGGAGGCCTAATGCAAAAAGTTTGAAAAGGGTCTTAATGTTAAACTGAGAATTGAAATAACAAATCTTAAAATTAGAGAATTTTCTGTATTGGTATCTGCAGCATATGCAATAGAAGAAATGATAAAAGAAAAGAGAGAATTGTATCAGAGAAAGAGATCATTTTCAGTTGGGCAAGCTAGTTCGACACCTTATGGAGGAAAAAAGTAGAAAGATTCCCAGACCACACAACAATCATAGAGACAAGGCTAGTCACAGAGACAGGGTTAGAATCAGAGGCAAAGTTAGGTTTCATAATCTAAGCCACGACCTTCTGAGCAAGCCTTTAGTGCTCCGTGGTCTACTATTAGGAATCCGCCCTTAAAATATGAGATTTGTAAAAAGAAGAATCGATGGTAGCCTATCCTATCGCAGTGAGACACCTAGGCAAAACTTAATGCCTGTTTTCACCCTGTGAATAGAGGAGCATTAGGAGCCGAAACTCTGCTCACCTTAAAGATTTGCAACAAATCATATAGAGCTTTAAAAAAGATATACGCTCAAAGTTGATCAAAGAGCTAAGACCAAAAAAAGTAGAGGAAGTGGCATTTAAGCTAGACAAAGGAAAAAAATGTTGATCATAGTTTAAATCTGCTTCAGTTTTTACTAATTATAAATCTAGAATGAGAAGGTCCAAAAGATTAAAGACGCACAACAAGAGAAGTGAAGAGAATGACCCTAAAGGGAAAAACCTAATGGAAAATGAAGAACATTTCAATTACTTGTTCATCAAGGTAGTAAAGAGGTTCAAATTGGGGCACCCAAAGAAGCCTGATTACGATAAACATACGGACTTGCTATTCATGCAGGAAATATTAGAAGTTTTTTTCTCCTATCATTTTTATGAGATAAAAATGAAAAAATACAAAGGCTGATTTGACCCATGCAAACACCTTTAGGAGTACAAAACCTTGATACACATGTAAACCTTTAATGACACATTAGTCTGCAAAGTGTTCCCTTCCACGCTAACAAATGATGCCTTTAATTGGTTCTATGAACTCGCCTTTGGATCCATAATCTCTTTTAAAAAGCTGTCTGAGTTATTTAAAACTAGATTTGTCATCCAATGAGAGCTAAAAAAATTATGACTAATTTGTAGGGAGTCATATAGAGATGAGAAGAGAGCCTCAGAGATTCTATAGAGAGGTTTTAGAGGAAGTATTTGACATCAAAAACCTCAACTATGAAGTGGCGATAATCACCATGATCAACAATGTAGGGAATATGTGGCTGTATAACTTGCTGATGACGAATAGACTAGCAAAATTTACTGAGTTGATGGATCGTGCAAAATAATTTATAGCCTTTGATAACGCTAGTTAGGCTGACGGTCACTATAACCCCGACTTGCACAGGGTAAAGAGGGTGAGATCTCCATTCAAAAATACCAAG
>CANXYI010017523.1:0-13249 GCA_948208565.1 Hura crepitans
AAAAGTCAGTCCAATTCATTGCTCCTTTAGCCCTCTTCAATTGGTAATACCACAGTTGTGCTTCTCCCAATAGGTGAAAACCGGCTAGCCCCACTTTTTCTGATTCATTCGTTTTTTGATTCTCAAAAAATTGCTCACAGCAATGAGCCCAAATTAAATGGTCTTTTGTTCCGTCATAAGTTGGGAAATCTAACTTGGCATACCTGGGAACTTGCGATTGATGAGTCCCAATATGTGAAACAGGTTGAGTAGTGCCTCCCGTGGCGACTGCAGAGGGTAAACGCGTAGTTGTTGGGGCTGCCACACTGCTCGCTTCGCACCCGTTGGCTGTTGGCTTGTTGGCGCTGAGTCCCAAACTAGACAATTCTTGAAGTATTTGTGCGAGCTTTGCATCCAATCGCTGTTCCATTGTTGACAATTTAGAGTCCGTGAGATCACGCTCTTCCTGTAGTCGAACCTCGATTTCATCGCCCATGTTGTTTGGCTCTAATACCAAATTGTTAGGATTTCTAGAAAAGGATCGAATAACAGGACAATGAACAGGAAAATCTAATGAATTTGATTTTCCTTTGCCCTTGTTGGAATACTTAGATCGGCCTCTTTTTTGAAAATGACGCAGCTCGTAAAGGGAGACTGAAACCTCGGACCTCGTTAATGAGGGAGCTCCGAATCTCTGATTTTTGATAAAATTTTCTTAATGTTTATTTATCTTTCTGCCCTATAAATAGGCAAGCTTAATATAGAAATATATAAATCCTATTCCTTGTAGGCTTCTAATTAACAAACTTCCTAATCTAAAAAGGAAAAATAAATACTGTTTAAAAAAACTAAGGGATTAACTATCAGCTAAAGAAAATTCAACCTAATCCAAAAATAACAATTAAATTAAAATAAAAACACAAAACTGGAATAAATTTAGCGGTGCTTGCGTGAGTAAGTCTGTCCGACAAATGCGTCCACAACATACACCCTTCTGGTGAACAGCAAAAAAAGATTTGACCATCGGCCTGCATTGGCCTTTTCACTAATGCAACTATAGCATCAAATAAAAAAATCAAATTGTCAAATCTCACCTTCTAAGGTTCCACCTGTTTTCCCTGTCTGGCGGCTGGAAAGCAGAAAATCCACAATAGATTGTTCCACAGATGAAAGCCACAGCCTTCAAAAGAAATCAAATGTCAATGCTTAAGAGAAGTCAACCAAAAGCACATTCACAAAATAATCCTATAGACTATGCTGGATACTTTCCTAAAGTTCAAAATATAAATTATTCTCATAATCAGATCATGGGCAGTCCTCAGTTTCATGTGGCCGGTCATACATCAGACAAGCTTAAAACAAACTTCATTTGAAAACAATACTGCACCATGGGTACAACTTACAATATTAGTAAGAGACGTAGCATTCCACAATGCATATATACGAGAAAGTGAAGCTCTTCTAGGTTCTCTGCTGAATAAGGCATTCAGGCCAGCCGGAAATGGAGAAAGCAAGGATAGAGGTAGAATAAGCAGGACTGCAATGAAGGCTCCAAGAGAAATCCAATAGAACTGAAGCAAAGTGAGAAGTGTGATCAAAAGATCTGCCAAAAGGATGATAGTCATTAAATGCTGAAGGGCATCCTGAAACACAAGCATGTAAGCATTAGATGGCAACAATCAAAATATCAGGCCTAGTAATGAGTGTTGAATCTCATTATTAATTACCTGTCGCCCAACAGGCCTTGTATTGTGCAACAAGAGAGAGAGTGGGAAGAGGAAGTCCCTTTTAAACTCCAGAGATTTCAAAGTAGCATCATTTATGAGACCTCCATTAATTCCTCCAGTCATCCTTTTACGTGATAAAACTTGACTCATGTATGGCTGATCCTGCTGGAGCTGTTTAAGACTTCTACTTGTACATGAGGTGTTTTTCCTTGAATATATTTAAGAAAAACCATGAGGCAACTAAATAATAGCCACAATAAATAGAAAACATCCTAAGCTAAGCAAACCGTGAAAGACTTCCAAACAAAGAAGAAGCTGTAAAATGTTGTAAGTTCTATTTTAAACATGTAGGTGCGCAACAAAGAAATATACGTTGATCTATATTTGCATTGGTGCAATATTCATATTACACAAAAAATGGTTGTAAAATCGCAAGGCTAGAATAGGAAGTAGTTAAGAAAAAAACGATGAGGCAGTTAAATGGATGACCACAATAAAAAGAACACAATCTAATCTAAGGAAACCATGGAAAGACTTCCGAACAAAAAGCTTATATTGTAAGATTTAT
The DNA here is from genome assembly GCA_948208565.1 of Hura crepitans. Taxonomy (NCBI): domain Eukaryota; kingdom Viridiplantae; phylum Streptophyta; class Magnoliopsida; order Malpighiales; family Euphorbiaceae; genus Hura; species Hura crepitans. The sequence continues at coordinate 2,275 of CANXYI010017523.1, forward strand.
TTTAAATTTGTTGGAGTGCAATAAAGAAAGATACATTGATCTCTATTTTCATTGATACAACTTTCATGTTATACCAACAATATAGGTTATAAAATCATAAGTCTAGAATTGGCAATCTTTTTTATGGTCCCTAGAAAGACTCAAATCATACCAGGAAAAAACAGGTTTAAAACCCGCAAACATAATACTCATGTTCACAACAAAAATTGAAATTCAAACATAGTAAATCAAAAGTCATCCGCTAAGCCTATCATAATGTCCACAAGTTTCCTTTCCCAAAAAAGGTGACCAAGATCATGTTTGAGATAGAACATGAGAGGATTTTCCAATATTTTTCTCAAAGTGCTAAATGGTCTAAAACCTTTCTCAAATGATTAATACATACAAAAGTTCCAAAATGAACAAAAGAATCGTAATTTTTGTGCAGTTTTCAGTACATGCCAATCCTTTTGGCAATTTTACTATCGAACTTTGAAATTGATAACAATCTTAACTAACTTAATCAATTGGTAATTTTTTATAGTGGCACAAAATAAATAATATTTTTAAGTCAAACATAATATGAGTTAAATATCTAAAACAATATTATTTATTCATGGCCTAACTAGAAAACAATGCCAATAAGGAAATACATAAATGTAGTTAAATCTCTAAAATCAAGGACCTAAGAATCCTACTCAAATCAGATTAGTCACCACTTCCCCTCAAGTTGTCAAATCTACGCATCACAAATCATTTTTCCAATTAGAGAATCATGAAACATTAATCATACTAAAATGTAAGATACAAAACACGTCAAACAAAAAAGTTTAAAATATAACTTAAAAGATATCTATATGTAAAAAAAAAAGAACAAAATACTCAAATAAATAACAAAATGACATACATAATAATACAAATGCAAATTCTATGGTCCTTAAACATTTTCTATTGAGCCCATGTGTTAGCTATATGCCCCATAGTCAATTGACTTTAGGCATATATTATGCGCATTATCATTATCATAAAGGCATTCTTTGTTATTCATGTCTGTGGGCAACTAGAAAATTTTGAAGGAAGAATTTAATTCTCCCATGCCTCTTTCTAATGATGTTAATACCTAGGAACAACAACAAAGAGACAAGTTTTTCATGGTCTTGGCTTTTAGGCTTTTGACATGATCTTAGTACTGCAAGATATCAAATTTTAAAAAGTCCAACCATTCCTTCTTTGGAAGATGTATATGCAAGATTGTTCCACATCTCTTCATATACAACAACGAATGGTGAAGTGGAGTCATTTGTGCTAGCTGTGCAAACAAGAGAAGGTGCTTATTGAAAAAAGGTCACATTGCACTTATTGTGACAAAGGTGATCACACCAGGGATGCTGGGCTTTGCATGGTTGACATAATGAAGCAATCCATCTACCACTAATAATGATCAACCGATAGCCCATGTGGCACAAACCCAAGGAGATGGACTACTTCCTTTATGCGAGACAAGGAATTAACAGCCTAATTCCATTACTCTAACTGAAGCAAATTATGAAGAATAATTTGCAATATCAACCTACAAACAACATTTCTCCATTTCTAGTGATTCTCACTCTGGTATTACTTTTTGCTTATATCACCAAGATTCCTACTCTTAATACATGGATATTAGACTCTAGTGCATCTTATCACATCTTTAGTAATATGAATCATTTTTCTTCTCTCACCTTTACTCTGGATTCTTCAAATGTCATTCCTGCTAATGGCTCTCATGCTACAAATAGGAGAAGTTTTTAAAGCATGTCCCGTTTGCTCCTAAATATCCGTACGATCTTGTTTCAATTAGCAAGTTGACAAAAAGCCTTCGTTGTTCTGTGACTTCTGTGCCTGATCTTGTTGTGGCATAGAATTGGAGTATGGGCAGACGATTGGAACAAGATATGAGCCCCAAGACCTATGTGATCTTTTCGACCTCAATTGCATTTACTTCCACCACATCCTTAAAACTTCTTCATTCTTGCTTTAATCAGCCATATCTCAACAAACTTCAAAAACTTATTTCTCCTCTTTGTACATTGTCCTCCTCGGAGTTTGAGTCATGTCAACTTGGAAAACAAGTTCAAAGTTCATTTCCCAAACAGGTCAATAATAAGGCTACACATATATTTGATATAGTTAATTCGAACATATGGAGCCCAAGTTGAGTTAGTACAACAATTGGTTTACATTATTTTGTTACCTTTATTGATGATTTCTCCCAAAGCACTTGGGTTTATTTAATGAAAGATTGTTCAATTATTTTCCATATTTCAAAAATTGTGTAGAAATTAGTAATCCATTCTATGCAATGGGCAAAAGACAAAATTTGCCCTTCAACTTTGAGAAATATATAAAATTTGCCATTAGACTATTTTTCTTTCAAACTTGCCATTCCATCCAATGAAAATGTTAAAATTTGCTCCCATGCAAATAGAATGCCAACATCAACAAATGGAAATTTTCAAAAACTAATTAAAATTCGCAACGTCACATCCGTTGTCATTAAAAAATATAAAAATAATAAAAAATTATTTTATTACCTATATTGATTTTATTTCCCATTTTCGATTTTAGATTTAGGTCTATGGACACACTTATTTATAAAATTAATGATTAACTTGAAAATATTTATACTCCTATATTATACATAAAATTTAAGTTTTTATTATATTTTATTAAAACGTAGTATTTGTTTATTAAGTATATGTAGATTTTGAGAAATACGAATTGTTACATTATTTCTGTCTATTTTACAAAAATCTATGGGGTATATATACAATTCTAAAAGTCCTAAAACAGGAAAATACAATAAACCTAATCTGACTACGATTCCTTATTAGAATCCTAATCAGAATATAATTCTGATTCACAAATATCAACACTCCCCCTCAAGTTGGTGCATAGATATCACACATGCCCAGCTTACAAACTAAGATATGGTAGGTCTTATTACATAATCCTTTAGTGAACACATCATCAATTTGCTCATCTGACGTCACATACTGTAACTTCAAGGCACCTTCAAGTACTTTTTCTTTAATAAAGTGTTGATCAATTTCTATGTGCTTGGTCCTATCATGCTGAATGGGATTCTGATGCTAATAGCTGCTTTATTATCACAATATAAGAGCAGTTTATTTCTGGTAGACAAGTTTAATTCCTCCAATATTTTTCTCAACCATAGGAGCTCACAAACCCTTTGTGCCATGGCTCTATATTCTACTTCTGAACTTGATCTAGCTACTACACTTTGTTTCTTACTTCTCCACGTCACTAAATTGCCTCCCACAAATATACAATAACCAGTAGTAGATCTTCTATCATCTGTAGATCCAGCGCAATCTACATCAGTAAAACATTCTGTTTTCAGATGATCATGTTTTGCAAAAAGCAATCCTTTTCCTAGAGCAAACTTCAGATATATTAGTATACAAAATACAACTTGCAAGTGAGCCTCTCTTAGATTATGCATAAATTGACTTACTATACTGACAGCATATGCAATATCCGGTCTAGTATGAGAAAGATAAGTCCATCTTCCTACTAATCTCTTATATCTACCCATATCAATTGAACTCCCAATTTCAGCTTGTAGCTTGTGATTACTCTCAATAGGAGATTCTGCTGGTTTACACCCTAACATACCAATTTTCTTTAGAAGATCTAAAACATATTTTCTCTGAGAAATGAATATACCTTTCTCTAATCTGGCAACTTCAAGTCCCAAGAAATATTGCAATTTTCCTAGATCTTTGATCTCAAATTCTTGAGCCAGCAGTTTCTTCAGTCGAACCATCTCTTCTATATCATCCCCTGTCATCACTATATCATCAACATAGACAATAAGAATAAGGATTTTTCCTTTGTTGTGCTTGATGAAAAGAGTATGATCTGCATTACTCTGTTTATAGCCAAAGAGAATCATGGCTTTGCTGAATCTATCAAACCAAGCCCTAGGAGATTGTTTCAACCCATACAAGGCTTTCTTCAATCGACATACTTTGCTGTGTCTTTTCACTCTCAAAACCAGGAGGGATTTCCATGTACACCTCTTCTTCTAAATCTCCATGTAGAAACGCATTTTTTACATCAAATTGCTGTAAGTCCCAGCCAAAATTAGCTGCACATGATAGCAAGATTCTTATTGTGTTCATCTTTGCCACTGGAGCAAAAGTCTCTTGATAATCAACCCCATAGGTTTAAGTGAATCCTTTTGCCACCAATCTAGCTTTGAATCTTTCAACTGACCCATCAGCTTTGTGCTTTAATGTAAATACCCATTTACACCGTACTAGTTTCTTTCCAGGTGGTAGAATGCTAAGCTCCCAAGTCCCATTTTTTGTCAAGGCTTTCATTTCTTCAATCATTGCACCTTTGCATTTGGGATTTCCAATGCTTCCTTCCAATCCTGTGGAATAGACACAGACGAAATGGACAAGACAAAAGCTCTATTGGTGGGAGATAGTGAGTCATAAGAAATAAAGTTAGAAATGGGATGTTTAGTACAGGCCCTAACACCTTTTGTTTGAGAAATGGGTTTATCTAAATCATCAAAAGATAACTCACTAGAGGTAGTCTGTTCAGATTTTGATTCCACAATTTTTGATAGATTTATTTGAGTCCTCGTCGAATTTCTCCTTTTTCCACCACGTCCTCTTGTTGGGTGGCCATGCAACTTCCAATAGTTCTCCTTTGTATGCCGAGATTTCCCACAATAATCACATTGCAAATGATCTTTATCAGACCTGAGTGGCTTTGATTGTTCTAAAGAACCTTGAGTGGCTAAAAGTCCAAATTTTTCAATTGGTGGAATTTAAAGCATAGCACTTCACCTACTTTCCTCCTGCTGGACATAGGAATAGGTTTCTTCAAGAGAAGGAAATGAAGTTCTGCCCAAAACTTGAACTCTTATCTGATCATATTCAGTGTTCAATCCTGCTGGAAAATCATAGGCTCGTTCTTTAGCAATTAGTTGCTGAAATTTTACTACATCTCCGGGACAATCAGCTTGAAAGTCTTGAAAATAATAACTCTTACCATATACTGCTTAACTCAGAAAAATACTGGGAAATCGTCATCTCACCTTGCTTAGTTTCATGAACCTTGTTCCTAAGTTCATAAATTTGTACATCATTGCCCTTTTTTGAGTATGTGAGGGTGACTGCATTCCAGATCTCTTCGGCAATTTTAAACAACAGATAAGTACGCGAAATTTGCAGTTGCACAAAATTTATAAGCCATGCCATGACCAATGAATTTTCAGAATCCCATTGATGATAACAGGGATCATCACCCATAGGTTTCGGTGTAGTCCCAGTAATATATCCCTGCATACCCCTAGCTTTGATAAACAATAAACATGAATGAGACCATGCAAGATAGTTATTGCCATCAAGCTTAACTGGACTAATTTGCAAGGATGGGTTGTCAGTACTAATGGCAGTAATTCGTTTATCATCCGCCATTATGAAACAGTAATAAATAAATAAAAAAACCAAAAAGGCAGTGAAGAACCGGGTACAGCCAAAGGAAGTGAGGAAGAACCGTGAAGACACTACGGGAGCAAAAAAAAAAGTCACCAGATACGACCATAGATAGGTCAAATAGGCCGGAATAAATGTCAGAACAGAGTATCACCCGTCCGATCGGAGTGGCACAATAGCGGTGAAGCACACGCGCCGAGCGCGTGGGGGAAGGGCGGTGGCGCGTGGGTGGCGCATGAGGCACACACGCTCCTCGGACAGTGACCGGAGATAGACGATTCGGCCACTGATGGCACGGCGACACTGATGGCAGTGGCGGTGAGACACCAGAAGGCCTCTAGATCATAAACCCCAACTTTTATTTTTTTAGGATTTACTTTTCACAGTAAAAAAAATTCAATATTTCAAAATGTTACAAACCTATAATCTGGTTATATGGCTTTGATACCATGTAGATCTTGAGAAATACGAATTGTTATATTATTTATATCTATTTTACAAAGATCTATGGGGTATATATACAATTCTAAAAATCCTAAAACAGAAAAATACAATAAACCTAATCTTACTATGATTCCTTATTGGAATCCTAATCGGAATATAATTCTGATTTACACATATCAACAGTATGTGATATATTGAATTAATCATTAATTACTATTAGTTTTCAATATACTAATAATTTAATCAATTGTTTTTATGTTAATTGGGTAATTATATGGATTTAGATATCACTCGGTAATAGTAAAGCAAGTTTGCGTTGGGTAGAAGGAGTGTAGAAATAATTTTAATCAAATTTAGGACAAGTTCAAGTATTTATAAATTTAATATGTCAGCTTCGAATATTTATAAATTTAATTGGTCATGTATGCGAAAAACATCATACCCGAACCCGATTGATTAAATTTATAAAAACTCGACTCATTTTGAACTTGATTAAAATTATTTATACACTAATAATACCAATTGCAACCCAAATTCGTATAATTACCCGATTAACATATAACAATTAATTAAGTTATTAATATATTTACAATTAATAATTAATTCAATATATCACATAATTTGTAATAAATACTATGTTCTAATAAAATATAATAAAAATTAAATTTTACACATAATAGAGGAGCAAAATTTTTTAAATTAATTTTATAAATAAGTATACGTAGCAAGTATTTGTAGCCCTCAATCCAAATTCAAAAATGGAAAATGAAATCGAGATTGGTAATAAAATCATTTTTTTAATAACACACGGATGTGACATAGGGAACTTTTTGATTTTTTTTTTTAAATTTCTGTCTATTGACATCAGAATTCAATTTGCGTAGGGAGCAAATTTTGTTACTTCTATTGGAAAATGGAAAATTTGAAAAAAAAAAAATTTGGTGACAAATTTTATCCATTTCACAAAGTTGAGGCAAATTTTGACTTTTGCTCGAATATATCTATCATTCTCTAATTTTCTGTCTCAACAAGAGATCCCTAGTTATTAAAACCAAACCGGTCGCTGATCCAGTCCGGTTAAGTATCAAAATCGGAATGACCCAGATCGAACCGGGAGAAAACCCAGTTGAACCGTGAACCGGAACCGGTTGAACAGAAAAAGTTACAATTTTAGCCCTTTTTTTGTAATTTTTTACATTATTTTAGACTTATATTTTTTTAGTAATTTTTAAGTTATTTTTATGACCTAAAAGTAATTTAAAAATATTAATAATAAAATTTATTCTATTAAATATATTTTAATTGGTCAATAATTAGACTATTTTAAGTATAATTATTTTAATAAATTTATTTAATTAAAAAATCATAAAAAAATATATTAAATTTAATAGAAATATATTAATTATTTCATTGCACTTTTTTCTAAATTTTATCATATAAATAAATTTTAATATCTCAATTTTATAATAAATTATTATATTACTATTGTTACATTTATTTTTATATATACTAACTATTTACTCATTTTATTATTTTTATATATTTTATTTAATATAACATTGCCCATATGATGTTATTAAATTTTTCTATAAATAATTTTATTTAAAAAATAAAAAATCCGATTCAATCCGGTTCTACCAGTTGAACCACAAACCAGTTGGTCATCCGGTTCGATTCCCGGTCCGGTTATGATAACATTGAAGAGATCACTCAACAAATGGGGTCGATGTAAAAATTGCATCTCATTGAAACTACCCACACCCTTCTTATCCAGCATCATGTTCATCTTCATTTTGGGGGAATGTTGTTATTACATGTATTGAATTAACCAGATGCCTTCCTTCGTGTTGCAGCATAAAGCCCTCAATTCTATCCGCTCTCCAAAAGATCCTCATCCATTGCCATTATGAGTTCTTTGTTGCACTTGCTTTCTTCATGATCATACTCCAAAGAAAAAATAAAACCCAAATCTGTCAAGTATGTGTTCCTAAGATAGTCCCAAGTTCAAAAAGGTTATAAATGTTATGATCCATTATTAAAGAAATCTTAGTCTGCATAGAAATAACCTTTTTTGAGTCATGTGTTAGGAATATTCATAGCAACATCAGTAGAAAATGATTGGGATAGAACAGGCAGAAAAGATAGTATTGCAAAGAAAGAGAAGAAGATGACAGAAGAGAGATTTAGAGAGAGGACAGATGAGAGAGAGAGAGAGAGAAAGAATGAGAGAGAGGAATAATTTCCAAATGATTGACATGTGGTCTCAAGAATGGGTACTACATGATATAGGTGTGATAGCAGCTCAATGAGCTTACAATCAGACAAAAAAAAAAAAAGAAGCATGATGCTTACTACAAAAGAAATAAATCAGCTAAAGCAGCTGATTATGGTTACTCCCTACCTTTATAGCAGAGTAACTAACCAGACAGTAAGAATAACTAATTAGGAGTCCTATTTCTGCATGAATACGTAACATCATGACCATACCTTTCACCTAATACTGGAAACACGAACCTTATCTTTAATGTTTAATGTTCCCTATTTTTCTCCACCACATACGGATTTGCCAACACAAGCCCCTCCTCTTAGAACTTACTCTCAACACCCTCACTTGCCTACTAACACCAATAGCTCCTCTAATTCTAATATAGGTACATCATGAGTTCCTAGTGAGTCACATTTTGATCCAACATCAGCTACTCTACTCATGCCAACAATAGAAGAAGCAACATGTTATGGATGCATTTGTCGGCAAGAAGTATGCCAAACGTGGTCCCTTTGGTGACCAACAGCAATAATGTGCAAGTCTGCACAAGTTTATTTATTTTCTTTATTTAATTTTCCTAGATTAGGAGAAGTTTGTTTCAAATAGGACTTTATCATTATTTAGGAAATATTCTTATGTAATAAAGGTCTATATTCTCTATTTAAAGAGAGGAATGAAATAAAATAAATAAGTTGAATCTTCTGAATTCATTAGAGGTGTAAGACATTCTATTTCTTAAATGAGTCTAAGGTTGCCCTCTGACAATCTTCAAAATCTGTCACCATAGGCTATCCAAAGGGAAGGAATAACTGAAGATTTTTGAGACAGAAAAATAATTCTTTTCTGTTGTACATTTACATCTTATGTACATGGCTATTTATACAAAAAATTCTAAACCTAATTAGGATAGAATTAATCATAACCTAATTAGGATAAGATAAGATTTACAACTAAAGGATAAAGATAAGATTTACAAATAAAGGATAGAAATAGAATTACAGCTAGCTATCCAAATTCAAATTAGTCAACACTCCCCCTCAAGTTGGTGATGTTGCACATGTCCAACTTGCAAACTAGTGTATGAAAGGTTCGTTTGTTGAGACCTTTTGTGAACACATCCGCTAGTTGTTTTTCTGACGACACATGAAACAAGCTTAAGACACCACTTGCAACATTTTATTTGATGAAGTGTCGATCAATTTCAATATGTTTTGTCCGGTCGTGCTGAACTGGATTATGAGCTATACTGATGGCAGCCTTGTTGTCACAATACAAGGAAAGTCTCCCTCTGTCGCATAGTCTTAATTCCTGTAGTAACTTTTGCAGCCAAAGAAGTTCACACACACCTTGAGCCATGACTCTATATTCTGCTTCTGCACTTGATCTAGCAACTACACTTTGCTTTTTGCTTATCTAAGTAACCAAGTTCCCTCCTACAAGGGTGCAATAACCAGATGTAGATCTTCTGTCATCTGGAGATCCAGCCCAATCTGCATCTATAAAGGCTTCTATTCGGAGGTGACCATGCTTGGTGAAAAGTAGACTTTTTCCAGGAGCAAACTTTAGATACCGTAATATGCGAACAACAGCATTCATATGAGAATCTCGAGGATCATGCATGAACTAACTCACTAAGCTGACTGCATAGGCTATATCTAGTCTAGTGTGAGAGAGATAAATGATTCTTCCAACCATCTCTTGATATCTCTCCTTATCAACTGACTCTCCGACCCTTGCTTATAATTTGTGATTGCTTTCAATAGGCGATTCTGCTGGTATGCAACCTGTCATACTAGTTTCTTTCAAGAGATCTAGGATATACTTCATTTGAGAAATAAAGATTCCCTTTTTTGATCTGGCAACCTCAATTCCCAAGAAGTACTTCAATTTTCCTAAAACTTTGATCTCAAATTCTTGTGCCAACAGCTTCTTTAATCTGGCCATCTCTTCTCTGTCATCTCCTGTCACTACTATGTCATCAACATAAACTATAAGAAGAGTGATTTTACCCTTTTGATGTCTTATGAAGAGAGTATGATCGGCCTTGCTTTGTTGATAGCCAAAGGAGATCATAGCTCTGCTGAATTTACCAAACCAAGCTCTGGGGGATTGTTTCAGTCCGTACAAGGCTTTCTTCAGCTTACACACCTTCCCTTGACTCTGTTCATTATCAAAACCAGGAGGAATCTCCATATACACATCCTCTTCCAAGTCTCCATGAAGAAATGCATTTTTTACATCAAACTGTTGTAAGTCCCAATCAAGGTTAGCTACACATGATAACAAGACTCTAATAGTATTCATTTTAGCAACTGGAGCAAATGTCTCCTGATAATCCACTCCATAGGTTTGAGCGAATCCCTTAGCCACCAATCTTGCTTTGAGTCTCTCTATTGAACCATCAGCTTTATGCTTCACAGTGAAGACCCACTTGCAACCAACCAATCTTTTGTCTGGGGGAGAAGGGACAAGTTCCCAAGTCTCATTCTTTGACAAAGCCTTCATTTCTTTAATCATAGCTTGCTTCCACTTGGGATCCATGATAGCCTTCCTCCAATCATGTGGAATAGACACAGAGGAAATAGACAAGGCAAAGGCTCTATAGGAGGGAGACAAGGAATCATATGAGATAAAATTAGATAGAGGACGTTTAGTACAAGACCTGACTCCTTTTCTGTGAGCTATAGGCAAATCTAATTCATTAGGAAATGTAGAAAACTCACCAGTTGAGGAAGACGCAGCAGATTGCATGATGGCTTCTTCTGCCTTA
>CANXYI010017530.1:0-10282 GCA_948208565.1 Hura crepitans
ATACCAATATCTAGAGTAATCATTGATAAAGGCAATGAAGTAGAGAAACCCACCTCTTGTATATATGGTCATAGGTCCACATACATTTATATGTATAAGGTCCAAAAGCCCACTAACACGTTCACCTTTTCCACTAAAATGTATCTTTGTCATTTTGCCTAATAAACAAGACTCGTATGTTCCAATTTGATTCACAATCAAATGAACCTAAGTCACCATACATATGTAACTTAGACATACACTTCACATTTATATGGCCTAAATGATAGTGCCATAAAAAAGATGGTTTTAGGCTATCCACCTTTTTGTCTCTCTGGGTATTAATATTACAGAGTTCCTTTTAAAGAACGCAAATTCCATTAACATTAAATTAAGAATAATAAAAAAAACATTGTCTTTATAAGTTAAGCAACCTTTACTCTTATTAACGTTAATATCAAAATCTTATTCAACAAGACAAGATAAAGAAATTATGTTCTTCTTTAAGGATGGAACAAAATAACAATTATCAAGTTCCAATACAAGTCCCGAAGGCAAATACAAATGATATGTTCCTATAGCTAATGCAGCAACTCTTACTCTATTTGCTACCTGTAAGTCCATATCATTCTTGTATTAATCTTAATAATATTAATACCTAAAGTAGAAGCATCACATGCTCCTCCTTTATTAGAGACATAAGGTAAGCTTTCCAATTCTTGCTTTTGGGAATAGTCTCTTTCCACTTCCATGGGCTTTTAACTAATTAGGCTATAATTTATGTTCCCAACAGAAAAAGTCTTGATTAGTCTTACCATGCTTTTGTGATTATAAAATTAACACTTAATTCTAATAAATCACAAATTTATGGAATTGAAGCTCAACACTTGAAGTGTCCTCCATTATCTTCAAATGAAACAATGTCTTAAATATCACATATCTTTTATTTAATAAGATGATATTTGATGATCTGAGCATCACATGCCTATGCTTTTTCTAAAGTTTAGGAGACATAAAGGCAATCATACTACTATCCCCATATGCTTTTGAAAAAGCTTCCAACTCTTAGTTGGAATTTTCATCAATAAAATGGGGTGGAATATATATGTCCCACACATATCTGTCTTCTCACTTTTAAGAACTATTCTCAAATTTTGAAGTCATTTCAATCAATATTAGAGTAAATTCAATTTGGAATACATTATGGCAGTGATGATGTATGTGAAAAAGAAAGCATGTTAGAGTATGATTATGTTTATGTATGCAACAATTTCAAGGTCTTTTAAAATCGTGCATTACTCCCACTATTTTATTATAAACCAGTAGCCTTCACTAACTGATCTAAAAAAGCCTATTGGAAGCTCTCTTAGTGGGTCATTATCCATTTTAGTTAAGGTCAAAGCCTTGAGTATGCTCAACAAGCCTAATCATTAACTAAATGGTAGGCATCATATGCTAATTGTATTATATACAACTACTAATCATTAGGTCACCAACACTTGATGCATATGTATCATATACATATTTCTCCAATCTTGCCTCATGGTTATTAGCCTTGAGTATGCTTAACAAACTAATAATCATGCTAAAACAAACCTATTAATATGATTTAAACATATCTAATGTAGTATGGGCTTGAGTATGCTTAACAACCCCATACTAAAGAGAACTCTAGTTTAACTCATATTAACAGAAGGCTTGCAAGTCTTATATTATTGAGGGATTTCTTTCAATTAAGTCTCATCAGGGTTGCATACTTTGGTATACTCATACAAAGGGATTTCACATACTTTTTCATGCACAAGCATATTTAATCTCATTAAATCATACATATGCTATTTAATCACATTAAATATATATGACCTAGCTATAAACTTTTACTACATTGATTTACTTGAGCCAAAGGAAACCAATTTGGGCTAAACCCTAAGTAATTATGCATGAATTACAAACCTAATAAGAAATAAAAGAACACTTCTATCTATTTCTTGTTAGTCCTTCTTGGTAAGCCTTCTTCTCCATTTTTGCTCCTTGTATTTCTTCATCCAAATCTAACCTTATGTAATCTAATTACATATCATATAAATTAGAAGACCTCATATTACATGTGAAGGGAATTAGATGAGAAGAGAAATACAATAGAAAAATAAGAGAAAAGGCTAGGACACGCAGGTCCAATTTAACTAAAGAAAAATTTATGTTATGCAGATCAATCTCATTGGTCCTTATCCATAGCTAGTCATCGTGCCTAACATACACCCTTAACATGCATTTTTAATGCACATAATTAACTTGCAATATTCGGATCCCACATGGTTGAATTTATTTTATTTTGTAACACTTGCAAAATTAACATGCCATGTATGCTTAGCTTTGTGAAATATTAAATATGGCAATTAATCTCATTTATCAAATTAATCAAATTAATTCCATATTTAAACAACCTTTCCATTTTAAAAACCATTTCCAAAAAAGGAAAATTTTTCAATCCAATTGAAAATTGTTTTTGGGATTCTCATGTTACATATAATTGAAAATGTTGATTTTCTTCTAACTATTGGTCCAACTAATAATTTATATGCAAATTTAACTATTTAATATATTTAATTAATTAAATTTGCATCAATTCCAGTAGTAAATTCCAACACATATTTTGGAATTATTTAATTTGAATTTTTCAAATTGCACTAATGCCAAAAATCCAATTTCTAGCATTTACCAATAAACCAATTTGCATTATTTTGTAAAATAATTATTCCAAATGATTTTAGACCAATTTCAGCAAGCATGAACATATAAAATCATATACAATGACCAAAAAAATTAATCCAAATTAATCAAAATAATTAATCAACTCGGGTTCTAACAGCATCTGTCTACTAGTTTTAGAAATTTGTCTAGTCTTATTTTTTAATGTTTTTAGCCCCAAATTATTTTTTCTAGGTTCTTAGGGAATAAAATTTTAATTCTAGAGCTGGCTAATAAAATTTTATTTTATTTGTTATTTTTTAAAAAATTCATTAAACATAATTTTCATACTATTTTTTCACTGCAAAAATCGGCTCAATTAGGGCAAATTTTTTTTTAACGATTTCTTTTAATTTTACAACCCCAAATTATCTATGAATTTCTTATATTTAATTATTTTTTTCAAATTTTCAATGTTTCAATCTTTGCTGGGATTCCATGGATTTTTATTTTTGTTGCGCATGAGTCCATGGAAACCAATAATAGTATGATAGCCAGGTTACATCAAAAAGTTAAAAACTATCGCAGTTTATCGGTATCCCTCGATTAAACTTTAAAATTTTGGTTTAAGTTTTTTGTATACTTTTTATTTTATTCTTTTTCCAATGGTTAGATATGGATTAAAACTGATTAGAAATAATTTTATTTTTAGTTTTGTGTATTTTGGGATTTTATATGCATCAATGAACCAAAATTGTGAAACTCTGCTGATAGATTCAAACTTTAGGGTTTTAAGAACCTAAAAATAAAATTTAGGGTTGAAACTAATTAAATAACTAATCGAACTAAACAACAACATTTCAATAGATTTGCAAAGTAGATTTTTACAATTTTGGTTCATTTAAGCATATAAAATCCCAAAATACACAAAGCCAGAAATAAAATTATTTCTAATCAGTTTTAATTCATATATAACCACTAGAAAAGGAATAAAATCAAAAAAGCATACAGAAAATTCAAACCAAAATTTTAAAATTTAACTGCAGGATACAGACAAACTGCAATAGTTTTCCACTTTTTGATGTAACTTGGCTCTGATACCATTGTTGGTTTCCATAGACTCATGCATAACAAAAATAAAATATCCATGGAATTCCAGCAAAGGTTGGAATATCAAAAAATTGAAAAAAAATAATTAAATATAATAAATTCACAGAATAAGAATTTCTATAAATTCTCTATGCAATTCCAATGTGCAGCTTTCATTTTGTTTTGCTCTTCTCATCGAGTTGTCGTAAACCACAGTGATTCTCAGTTGGGAACGCCACTAAGGTAATCCACACAAGAAGTTCTTAGAAGAGAGCAATTTGAAAATCTAGGTGCTAGTAGGATTTTTAAGCAGTTGAAGGAAAAAGAAGAAATAGTGTGTTTTTAATTGCTCTGTGTGGCAATTTCTGCTATAGAAAATGCACCCATGGTGGCTGGTGCAATAAGGCTTATTTATATTATAAATAAAATCTATTTAGGTCAAATTTTAACACTTAAAATCTATCTTAAGTTGGACTAGAATGGACCTATCAATTAGGCCCTTTTCTGTCCTATGCACATAAGCCTTTTAATGGGCTTATGTACAATTTGTTTTAGCCCCACTTTCATTAATCCTATATGGCACTCCTAAGCCCTATTTGGATTAATAATTACTCTAATTTAAGGCCTTTTAAACCTTTTAAAACCCAATAAAAAATCAGATGCAAGAATAATTAAAATTTGGACTCAACAAAGCCCAAGTCCAAAAACCCTAATATTCTAGACTTTTCATTTGTAAATGGGCCCCAAGCCCATTTGCTCATTTCTTCTTCTTAATTCATCTTCTAATGATATCTCATATCATTAGAATATTATATCCTATTGAATCTTCCTCAAACTCATTTTATGTGTGTGACCTTATGGGCTTTCAGAACAACTTAGCAGTAAATAATGAATTAGAGTCCTAATCTAACTAGAACTCTATAGATTCAATCTTATTGAATTAATATCAATTTACTAATTGATATATCACTTATATACAAGTTAAGAGAGGCATCTAGCCATGCATTATGACTACCCAAGTGCTAAAAAGTCAAGTGGTTTGACTTTACCCTTCCATATACAGTTACGATGCAATAAACTCCTTTCACCATCTTTTATCCAATCCAGTTTAGAGAATGGACTTATGTCAACTCAAAGATTAACTAAGTATGTCTTATTATCCCTAGACATATTGTTCTAATAATTTTACCTTTATTCGAAAAATGCCCTTTGTGAATCCCATTCACACATGGCATCTTACTTTGGCCAAAGATTCCTTAATAAAGATTATTCATCAAAATTGTGAGATAAACTCCCCCCTGTAATCTGGGGTGGTGAATCCTTTATTGATTACTACCCTATTTTTAAATATGTCATGTCATACATAAGCACTTAACTATGTATAGTTCTTTTTTTAAGTAAAAGCTTTAGAGTCAAAGTATGTCACTCTATATTTAAGATAGTTAGTGATCTCAAGTTTAAGGATATTTACACCACTGATATGATGAGATACTTTCATTGACATAGATTAAGTATCTATGTAAAGATCTCATGGGGGGTTCTCCGATGTACTTACTTCCTAAGTAAGTATCCACATGCTAACTCTAAGCATCTCTATGCTTATAGCTTGTGAGAACTACTACTTGATCCAATCAAGAAGTATAACATGTGTGGATCTATCCACATTAATAATGTCCCATCTTGTTAATACTATGATCAAGAATATTTAGGTATATCACATTTGTATGCAATAAGAATCTCATATCATGAACACTTCATGATTTTCTCTACACTGTGATTTTATGCTAGGGACTTTATAACATGGTTTATGACATTGCAAACAATTATAAGTAATATATAAAAGTACCATGATATAAAGAGAAATGCCTTTTACATTAATTTACATGGTTTAAACATATGAATATAACCCTGTTACATAAGCTTTAGGGCATATATCTAATAATGCACTTATTGCATTAAATTCACCACTAAGTTTTATACTCAGCATATCTGTATTTTGAGGTATAGGTCATAGATAGTGTAGCAGTTCAGCCTCAACTATATTTTTACAGAGTAGCAGATCAATTTTTGTGAGGGTACTATTTTTGTACTTAATAGTTTTTAGTGTGACACTCATGTATAGTGGGATTGGGCTTAGTTAATGTATATATTAGACATATATGTAAATCATATGACTAAATTTATTACTGGATGAATGAAAACTTAATGATATGATAGACTTATCTGTGTTATTTGGATGTTGTGGGCCTAATGCCTTGTCTGCTGTGTTGTGATGGTATGTGATGCTAGGGGACTAGAAGGGTCTAGATGATAGAGAATAAAATGGATATGTTTTTAGAAGTATTTTTATACAGGTTTAAATTTGGGATTTGTTACCCGGGTATCCGTTATGTTGCCCGAATTTTTGAAAATGAATTTATTATCTAATAAATTGATTTTAGTGTTTGTCACGGTCATTATAAGATAGGGAAAGGATCACAATAAGGAATTAAGTAATATCTAATTAATAAATAAATATGGCTATAAGTGTTAAATGAATAAGGATTGGGGAAATTTTAGGATAGGTGATCAGTGGGAAGTGGCACCACCTATCGGATTCCTTCAAGAATTAGGTAAAGGTGTTACACGTTAAATCTTATAAGAAGCTCATAACACACCTTATGCTATGTATCTTAGTAGCACCAAGATGTACTAGGACTTGAAGCCTTCATAATAGTGGCGCAGCATGAAGATAGATATGCCAGAGTTTGTAACTAGATGCGTTACTTGTTAGCAAGTTAAAATCAAGCATCAAATACCTTTTAGGTTGCTTTATCCTATAGAAATTTCAGAATGGAAATAGGATAAGGTCATCATGGATTTCATGGTTAAACTACCTATGACTAAGAGCAAGTGTGATGCAGTATGGGTAGTGGTAGACAGATTGACCAAGTCTGCTTGCATTATACCAATGAGAATAGATTATTCTTTGGAAAAGCTCCTAGAGTTTTACATTGATGACATAATAAGATTGCATGGAGTGCCATCTGCTTTCATATCAGATCGAGACTCAAGGTTCACTTCGATGTTTTGGAAAAAGCTTCATAATGCCTTGGGTACTTAACTCAACTATAGTATGGCTTTTCATGCTCAGATAGATGGCCAATTTGAAATGGTTATTCAGGTAACTTTGATACTTGAGTAACTTTGCTACCAATTTGATTATATGCTTATGATAAAAACATTTTTGTTATATGCCAGAAGATATGTTAAGAAGCTATGCCATAGATTTCAAAAGAACTTGGGATCACTACCTTTCTTTAGCAGAGTTTGCCTATAACAATAGTTATCAAACAAGTTTGGGCATGACTTTGTATAAGGCCCTACATGGGAGGAAGTGCAAAACACCTCTTTGTTAGAGTAACTTAAGTGAACATAAGTTGATAGGGCCAAACTTGATCAAAGATACTGAGAAAAAAAGTTAAGATCATCAAGGATAGGTTAAAGGCTGCAACAGACATACAAAAGTCATATGCTAATTTAAAGCGGAAAGACATAGAGTATACAGTTAGAGATAAAGTATTTCTAGGTATCACCATGGAAAAAAGTTCTAAGATTTCATAAGAAAGGCAAGTTAAGTCTAAGCCTTATTAGTCCATACAATATAACTAAATATGCGGATCCAGTAACCTACAGACTAGCTTTGCCTTCAGATCTATAGCAAATCCATAATGTGTTCCATGTGTTTATGCTAAAGAGGTATAGGTTAGATTATTCTCATGTTCTAGTGATAGAAGAAGTTGAGATACAACCAGACTTATCTTATAAAGAAGAACCATGAAGATCTTAGCCCGAGAAGTCAAGGAGTTTTGAAATAAAATAGTGCCATTGGTGAAAGTGTTATGGACATATCACAATATAAAAGAAGAAACCTGGAAAAGGAAAACCATATGAAAAAGCAGTGTCCACATCTATTTGATCTAGGTAATTTTGAGGATAAAATTCTTTTTAAGAAGGGAAGAAATGTAATGCCTAATAACCTAGGATTATGAATAGTACTTCTTGAGATATGAATAGTATTTTTCAAGAACCGAGTCACACTAACATGACAAGATGGAGGTATTAATGACAATATAATTTTGAGTAAATTTTGAAGTGAAAAGAAGTCATTAAGGTGGTTAAAAATGACAGCAAAGATTTTACGATAATGTCTCATGAACAGTGAACTAATTTTAGCTGAGTTGTAAAATATTTCCTTTGTGCTCAAAAATCTAGGATTGGTACAACCTAATACTTAGATATTCCAAATAGTCTATTGGCATTAGAATTGGAATTTTTGAAAATCAAGAAGTATTTTCTAAAAACTGAGTGAAGTTAAAAAAGTATTATTTTTATTTGTTTTTTGAGTTTTTCAAGTATGGTTTTCTCAAGGCTTTTAAGTCATGATTTAAAAGTCTTTATGGGATTTTTAGAAGTGTTATTTGGCGATTAAAATAAGAGGAAAAATGAATTAAAAGAAGGGAAAATAGGAGGATTAACAAAGGCCATTGGGTGAAAAGGAGAAGGAATATTGATCATTAGACTAATTAACCTATAAAAGGGGCCAAATCTTTTATTTTGGTCAAAGAAAAAATATTGCATCTCTTTTCTTGTTTCCTCTTAGCCAACGGCAATACCTCATAACCAACCATTCATTTCTTTTCTTTCTCTTTCAATCTAACACCTCAAATTCACTTTTAAACCTCATTTAACATGGATTAAAGCATGAGTATAAAGAGAAAAGCAAGAAACAAGGCTTATATTGGAAGAAATTTAGAGGTAAGGGTTGACATGAGTAGTGACACATTTTTGAAAAAGTGTTTATTTCTTTGATCTAATATTTTTCTAAGGGTGCTTAGGGTTATTAAGGCATATATATGCTTAGATTGAATTTTAGATAAGTATTAAATTTTATATGGATTTTTTATTATATTGATGTTATATGTTATATGGAGAAAGAAGGTCTAAGCAAGAATAAGAGAAAGGAAAAGGTTTGAAGGAGCTAATTGGGCATAAATAAGCTCTAAAGTAAGTGTATTCAATATAACTTATGGTATATGTGTTAAAGTGTGTGTTAAATGCATGTAATTAATGTTTTGTCTTATGTAATGCCTTGTAATGCATGCCAAATGTAATATGGGACTTTATGTATACTTGATGATGCCTTGGAATGATGAAAATAAGATGGGAATAAGTGATGCATGTTATGGTCGAAATTACCCATGATGAATGTTGGCACGATATATTAATGACATTAGTGTAACTAGGTATTAAATGCACTAAATTAAATGTAAAAGATACACAATGATTTATGTATGTAAATGATGGTTGTTTGGCTATGTGATACCCTAGGATTATTGTGATATTTATGGGAGATTGTGGCCTATTAGACAAGTATATGTATGTAGGCATAGATAGGACATGGTATAGTTTGGTGTTGTGGAGCTTAAGGCTTGAAAGAATAACATGCTTGTAATTACTATGATGGCTGAAACTTTTATGTCCTTAAGAATGGATATTTGTTGCTTAAATAATAAGATTATTAATTGTCATGAATATGTTGTATATGGTAAATAACAAGTGCCCATGTATTTAATCTAAAGTTTGCAATGACACAATGACTATGCTATGTATATCATGACATATTGATGTGGCAAATGGTTTATACTATATGAATGATGATGTATTATAAGACTTTGGTCATAAATTGCTTATTTATGCATGAGCGCTCTTTATGGTCGAATGGCCTAAGCATATGTTACAGCTGTAATTGAGAGACCAGCTGTAATTAATATATTATGATATTTTAAGTAATTATCTTATTTAGAAGATATTATTTAATTAGGAGATTTTATTTGATTAGGTAGTTTTATCTTATTTAGGATTTATTTTCATATGGTAGGATTTTTTAGTATTTATCTTCCTATTTTAACAATTCCTAATTAAAAAGGAATTCACAGTTTCTTAGTTAGAAAAGAATTCCTATTTTACTAAGCTTGTAACCTCTATTTAAACAGGCTGAATTTAATTAATAAAAGAAGCAGAAAATTAAATAGAAATTCTAAGAGATCGGGTTCTCTCTCTAACGAGTCCTAAGATACAAGCTCCCTTTGATGAGCTTGATTTATTGCCCGTATCCAATCTTAAATACGGGACCACAACATTTAGTATCAGAGCCTAACACTATAGGCGATGAAATTGAGGTTCGACTGCAGGAAGAGCGTGCTCTTATAGACTCCAAACTATTAGCAATGGAGCAGCATTTGGATGAGAAGCTTGCAAAGATACTTCAAAAACTATTCAGTTTGAGACTTAGCATTAACAGACCAGCACCCAACGGGAGCGAAACAAGCAGTGCTGTGCCTCTCACAAATGGGCGTCCAACCACTGCTTATAGCAATAATATATTGCTGCCTAACCAAGCAAACAACCAACAAACAACTGAAGGAGTAGCACAGCAACCTATAGAAGGAAGAGCCCCAAAAGTTAGTGAAGTGATGCCCCAAAT
>CANXYI010017596.1:0-11585 GCA_948208565.1 Hura crepitans
GGAAAAGGATGAGGTTCGAGAGACGGTCCTGATGAATGGTGACATCGAAACATGAATAGTACTTCTAGGGCCCGGGTGAACAAATTGGATGAGATGAAAGTGAAAATTTTAAGACAATGTTGGGTGAAATCTAGAGTGGAAATAAGATCGAATGAGTGGTTAAAAATACAATTAAAAATCTTAAGGTAGTGTCCCAATGAATAGTAATTTAGTTTTAGCTGAATGATAAAATATCTAGTTTAAGCTCAGAAAATTCTGAAAATGGGATGATTTGATGGTTAAAAAATTCTAATTAAGCTAATGGCACTAAAATTGGAATTTTCTGACAATCAGAAGTAATTTTTCTAAGTTAATGAAAATTATGAATATTTGGTTCTATGGGTTCCTCTCAGTCAAAAATTACAAAATTTAAAGGGCTTGTTAATTGAGGAATTTCTAAATTTTTGGTGATCATAGAGGAATTTATTGAAGCCTTAAATGAAAGGATTAATTTTTGAAGAGCCAAAAATGTCTTGAATAAATTATAGCCATTGGATTTCCACATGGCAAAATCATGGCCCTTGTTTGACATAATATAAAAGAGATTTCTATATGGTGTAGCTATATGTAATAAAGCCATTTTCATCCTTCTTTCTCCCTCATGGTCGACGCCAATCCTAGCTCTCCCTCTTTTTAATTTCTTCATTTTTACACCTAAATACTACCCTAAGTTCCTAAATTTATACCCTAAAAATAATCTTTGTTCACTTTAAAACCATAATTTGAGGTGAAAGTAATGTAAAGAATAAGAATTTGGTTGAAAATTATTGATTAAAGAGTTAGGGTTTCTAACCCCTAAAAGTGGTAAGTGATGTATTTTGAAGGGTTCATAAATTCCTAGGGTATTTGGCATGCTTATTTTAATGATTCTAGCTTTAATTTTAAGTTTGGCATTGATTAGGAAGTTTTACGAATTTTTCTAATGAGAAACTCATTATGTTTCAAGTGAGAAGTGGAGACAAGCTTGGAAAGACTAAGGACAAGGTCTGAGAAGGTTTATTTGAGCCTAAAGGAACCAATCGTAAGTGTATTAAATGAATTATGCATTAATTTAATTATTTCTAAGAAATTCAAGTAAGCTTACATGTATGGAATTTATAGATTTCATATGCATGTGTATGTGAAGTGCATAAATAGTGATTAAGTTAAGTTGTGTGAATGATAGTGTAATGAATGAAGCATAAAAGAAGTAAAAATCAATGACTATGTGAGGTTAGCAAACATGGCCGAATGGTGTGTGTGTGTGTGTGTAAGGTAGGAACATATGTGTAATTAAGTATCATGAGTGAATATATCATGATATGTGGGTGAATTAAATAAAAAAGAAATAGATAAGTAGAAGTGATGTCAATAGCTGAAAGGTGTGTGTTAAATGGGATGTGGGTAATGTGTGTTTATGTACATGTGATACATAAATGGCACTATAGTTAGACTATGTAATGTGATTATACAAACTAGATATGAATTAAAGTAAGATAAAATATATAGATGTGTAGGTAGTGAATGGCCAAATGGTAGAGTTGACAAAATGGTCTTTTGCTTTACCTCATTTAAGAATAAACGAGAAATAGAAATGTATAAAACAAGTACAAAAAAATTAACCAAAAATGTGAACGAGAATTAGGTGAAATAAAGATGTGTATAATAAATTGTGTGACTTAAAATGACATGACAATACATGAGAACATGTGGGTGGTATACTTAGTGACCTAAAATAGATGGATAATTAAGTGAATAAATGAAAATAAGATTAGGGAAATAAGGATTGCCCCATAATGTAACTTGTTAAGAAAAATAAAGAGTGCAAAATTTAAAATAACGATGAAAAATAATTCATGGAATATAGAAATTGAATATAATGAAAATGATATTGATTATGTGTACTAAAGCCTATATGATCTAGACACTTACTAGACAGGTTAACTAGTTAATTAGTGAATCATGGCAGCTACTAGAATACTATAATAATACAGGTGCAGCTGAAGTGTAGGTCGAATAGGGCCACTACACAACTACTTACTTAACATGGGTGTAGCCACAGTATAGGTCCAATAGGGCCATTACACAACTATTTGATTAACACTAGTGCAATAACAGTGTAGGTCCAATAGGGCCACTACAGAATTGAGCATGTATAACACTAGTGTAATAGCAGATTAGGTACAAAACGTGCTCTAACGATCGAAATTTTGATTTTGTGAATACTGTCTTTTGAGAAATGAACATGTTCCCTAAGTAAATGGATTACCCTGAAGGAGAAAAAGGGGAGCACTAGCTATAAAAACTTTGATGGGTATATTGAGCATCATGAAAGAATTTGAACTTTTCACTAAACTAATAAATTCTTTCACGCTGAAATTTAATGAATAGTGACATTAGTTTGCATTAGGCTAGGAACTATCCAAGACATGCTTGGATTGACCTGAAAATAGCATATCCTAAAGGTCAAAAATTCTAAATGATTCAATAGAGAAAGAATTAGAATTTTCTAAGGTCATTTGATATTTAACCAAATTTTCTTAACTACGCAAGTGAATAGTTTGCTAATTCCCTTTAGAGTTTTGACTCGAGATTTTAGGGGTCCTTTAATTGAGTAAATCATTAATTTTTGGCAATAAAAGCATGAATTTTGGAGACTTTTAAAATTTATTTTGCATTTTTGAAGTTTAAAACATAAATAAAATTAATTAGGGCCATTTAATCACTAGATGGAGCAATTGTGGCCAACCACCTACATAATATAAATGCGCTATGGTGTGCACATGTGTATGGTGGCTAGAAGCACTCATATTCTTCCTTAAATCCTTGAAAAACTGAAGCTACCTCACAAAATCTCTCTCCCCATATTTTCTTCATTTTTTACTAGAAACACATCGAAATCCTTCATATATTTTATAAAAATTGATCCTCACAATGTCTAGAACTAGTATTTAGCCTTAGATTTGCAACAAATAAAGCTTTTAAGGAGAAAAAGGAGCTTAGAAGATTTTATGTTTTATACCTCTAAATCACACTCAATCTTGAATCGAATCTCAGGTATTTTTTTAGTAATTGTAAATGTTACAAATTATGAGTATGCTTCTATTTTTGAATTTAGAGTTGTAGATATTTTTCTATGAAATTTTCTAATTTTTTACGTATTATAGAACTTAAAGAAATTAGTGGAGCACGAGCACCAAGGCTAACAAAAGCTATAGAATCGAATTTCGAACATCAATAATGTTGTAAGTGTATTCAATGAATTATGCCTTTTTTTCTTTATTTTTATGAAATTCAAGTGTGAATGCTAATATGGAATTTATAACATTATGTGTGCATGTGTGTAAAATGCATAACTAATGTATAGGTTAGGTTATATGATTGAAAATAACATGAGTTAAATGGAATTGGGGTGATAAAATGGTAGTTAATGTGTGTGTGTGTGCCTTTAGCCGAATGGTACGTGTTAGTGTATGTAATGGTGTAGTTAGCATATATGTACATGTAAGGTGTCATGTGTTGTTAAATGTAAGTATGTTGTGATGTGTAAATGAACTCAGTGAAATGGAATTATATAGATAAGAGAAACACTGATGATGGAATGAAGTGTGACCTAAATTAAGTGTGGGTTGTATGTTGTTATAAAGGTATAAAATGTAGGTGCTAATGTAACAAATTCATGTAGTGTAACAACACAAACAAGACATAAAAGATAATAAGGTAAAAACTTGAATGTGTGGAAGTAAATGTATAACTAACAAAGGAATAAATAGAAGTGATAAATTGTGTTAATTCATATATAAACAATTAAGGATGAACATTTAGGTAACAAGAAGAAATTTTTGTCATAGATAAATACACATAAGTAAAAATAGAGGAAATTAAAGCAGTTTAGGAATGTACAAAAAGGGGTATTAGAAATCAAATGAAAACTTCAGGTAAATTTGGTAAATGGGTATGTCAAAGGGGGTGTAGCATTAGAAGAAGGAAAAAAGACTCGTAATGTAACAATAGGGAGATTAACAAGTAAGTAAGTGTGAGTAAATAGAGAAATGAAATAAGAGATATAAATTGACTTGAAAAAGGACATAAGGAGTGAAAGACCTATCATGTAAGTCAATAATGTAAAATTGCATAAATAAGGATGAATTGAACTAAGCAAAGCTTAGAAACAAGTAAGGTGTAAATAATGTTCATTAAATAAGTTATAGCTCATATAGTCTACATATATATTAGATAGGTTGATCAGTCAACTAAGGAATTATAACGGCTACAAATTAAGTAAGATAATGTGAGTGCAGTTGCAGTGTAGGTCCAATTGGGCCACTACACAACCATTTTACTTAATACAAGTGTAGCCACAGTGTAGGTCTAACTAGGCGACTGCATAACCATTTACATAATACAAGTGCAGCTGTAGTGTAGGTCTAAAATGCGGACCATTGCATACTATCTAAATTAAGGCTGGTGCAATAGCAGTGCTGGTCCATTAGGGCTATTACACAATTAGCTCGTCTAACACTAGTACAACAATAGAGTAGGTCTAAAATATGGACTACTGCATAACTTATAACTCCTTAAAAAATGGGGGCATTAGATTTTATAAGAACAATAGAAGATGATGCAGCCAAGGCTGAGTACTGTCTAAAGTAGACAATTAGGATTTTGTAGCAACTACAATGCACTCTAAAGGAGAACCTGATATGTGCCATCTCTCTCTCGTAAGGGGAAGCCTTTCATTGGTGGGAAACCATAGCTAAACAAAAAGCTATATTAGATGTAACTTGGGAATTCTTCCTCCAATAGTTCAAAAAGAGATATATTTTAGAGACACACCTTGAAATGAAGAGGTAGGAATTCTTAGACTTAAAATAAGGATAGAGGTCTTTATTTTTGTATGAGAAGGACTTTGCTCAATTGAGTAGATATGCGAAGGAGTTTATTCCTACTAAAGAGGAGAGATGAAAAAGGATTGAAAAAGGCCTTAACATAAAGATTAGGATGTAGATAGCTACCTCTAAGATCATAAAATTTATATATTTGGTGTTAACATCATATGCCATAGAAGAGATGTTAAAGGAGAGAAGAGAGACTTTCTAGAAGAAAAGACCCTTTACACTAAGGCAAGCTAGTTTAGCCCTAGATGCAAGTAAGAGATAGAAAGGCAATTAGGCCCTATAGCTACCCTAAAAGTAGAGTCAGATACATAAGATAATGCAGGGATCCCAATCCAAGCCTAAACCATAGTAGGAGGCCACTAGTACACCCTCGGTGTGTAGCACTTACAATAGAAGATAGGAGTTTACTAGTAAACTAGGCAAAGAGAGTGTTTCATATATAGGTCTCGAGTGCATTACTAGAGGGACTGCACTCAGAAGCAAGCTAATGCCACTCAATTTCAAGCTTCCTCTCCAACACCTAGCAAAGGCCAGAGGGAAGTAAGAATGATAAGCTGGTACTAGTCAGAGGTTGAGATCAAAGGCTCGAGCACCCGCATGACAATATGCTATTTAGGCTAGAGAGGAATCTGAGGCACCTAATATTATTATGGGTACTTTCTTTTTATTTAATCTATCTATTTTTGCATTGATAGACCTAGGATCCACTCATTCATATATTTGCACTACATGAGCATAAGGGAGGGCCTTAGAACCTGAACCCATGGATGTAGATATCATGGTTAGTAATTTGATTAGACAATATGTGGTAGTTAATAAAATATATAAAGATTGTCCTTTAGTGGTCCAGGAACATGTATTTCTAGCAAACCTCATCGAGCTTCCATTCAATGAGTTAGATATTATCCTAGGCATAGATTAGCTATCTAAATATCAAGCTCTAGTAGATTGTAAATAGAAGAGGCTCAAACATAAGACATATGATAGGAATGAGCTAACCATATTTGGTGAATGAAATTTTCTACCTAATATTATTTCAATAGTGACTACAAGGTGGATGATCTGGAAGGGATATGAAGCATATTTAGCCCATATGGTTAACACTAATAAGGTAGAATTAAGCCTCAGCTAGATACCAATGGTAGTAGATTTCTTAGATGTATTCCCAGATTAATTGCCTAGATTACCACCAAAGCATAAGCTTAATTTTGAAATTGAAGTGTACCCTAGTACAACACCTATTTCTATCACCTCTATCATATGGCACCTATAAAATTAAAGGAACTAAAGGTGTAGTTACAAGAATTGCTGGATAAAGGCTTCATTAGACTGAGTTTCTAAGAAGAAGGATAGGTCACTTCAATTGTGTATTGACTACAAACAACTAAACAAGGTGACTATAAAAAATAATACCCATTATCGAGGATTGATGATCTCTTTGATCAATTGAGAGGTGCGAGTGTGTTTTCAAAGATTGACTTGAAATCAGGGTATCACCAGTTAAGAATTAAAGAGTCTGATATTCCAAAGATGGCTTTTCATACTAGACATTGACATTATTAATTCTTAGTGATGCCATTCAGGCTTACTAATGCTCCTACAACATTTATGAATTTGATGAACTAGATCTTTAAGCCATACTCAGATCAATTTGTTGTGGTTTTCATTGACCAAGGAAGAACATAAGCAACACTTGTAATTACTACTACAAAATTTAAGGGAGAAATAGTTATATGCCAAGCTGAGCAAATGTAAGTTTTGGTTGAATAAAGTAACCTTCTTAGGCCATATTACCTCAGTTGAGGATTTCAAAGTAGAATCGAGCAAAATTAAGGTAGTACTAGAGTGAAAGCCTCCTAGAAATATAACTAAGATTAGAAGCTTCTTAGGATTGGTAGGTTACTATAAGAGTTTTGCTAAGGGTTGCTCTATAATTGCAGCCTCAGTGACACAATTGCTATGAAAAGATGTGAAATTTGTATAGGATGATAAGTGTTAAGTAAGCTTTGATAAGATGAAAGCTATGTTGACTGAAGCTCTTATCCTCACACAACTTGAGTTGAGGAAGGATTTCATGATTTACGGTGATAAATCACATAATGTGCTTGGATTTGTACTAATGCAAGATAGAAGAGTAGTAGCATATGCCTCTAGGCAACTAAAATCACATGAATGGAATTACTCAATGCATAACTTGGAGTTAGTTGCTATATTCTTTACCTTGAAGGTGTAGGTGAAAAGTGCTACATTACATTGATTACAAGAGTTTAAAATACCTCTCCACATAAAAGGAGCTGAACCTGAGATGACAAAGATAGATGGAACTGATAAAGGACTATAACTATCTAATTGACTGCCATCCAGGAAAGGCTAATATGGTAGCAGATCTTTGAGTCAAAAGTCCATAGCAACCATAAAAGCCCTAAATTCTAGGTTTCGATATACTGAAGATGATGTAATTTTAGCTGAATTATAGATGAAATCTAATTTGATTCAGCAAATGAAAGAGGCACAGACTTAAGACGACCATCTTATACAGATAATGAGTCGAGTCAAAGAGGGGAAGACTACAAAATTTGAAATCAAATTAGATGGATCTCTATACTATCATGATAGGTTATGCGTACTTGAAATAAAAAGAATCAGAACACATATTCTATAAGAGGGTGATAATGCTACTTATGTCACACACCTTGGGAGTATAAAGATGTACCTTAATTTGAAACCATACTATTAGTGGCTTATAATAAAATGGGATGTGGCCGAGTACATAGCACAATGCCTCACATGTTAGCAAGTGAAAGCCAAGTATCAAGTTCCTTCTAGATTGCTCTACGCTATAATAATTCAAAAATTGAAGTGGGAGAAAGTCACCATGGATTTTGTGATGGGGTTACCTATGACTAGAAGCAAATGTGATACTATATGGATAATTATGGATAGACTAACCAAGATAGCACACTTTATCCTGGTCACAATGGATTATTCCTTGGAAAAGCTGGCATAGTAGTACAAAGAAGAGATTGTGAGACTACATAGTGTACCACTTGCCATTATATCTAATCGAGATCTCAGATTTACATATAAATTCTAGAAAAAGTTATAGGATGCCATGGATACCCACCTCACCTTTAGTATAGCCTTTCACCCACAGACTGATGGATAATTTAAGTAAGTCATACAAATACTAGAGGATATGCTATAAAGTTTAAGGGAAGTTAGGACCAGTACTTGCCTTTGGTTGAATTCGCTTACAATAATAGTATCAAGCTAGTTCAAGTATGGCTCTTTATAAGGCATTGTATGGCAAGAAATGCAGAACTCCACTCTATTAGAGCAAGGTGGGTGAGAATAAACTCATGGCACCCAACTTGATCAAAGTTGCTGAGGAGAAGGTTAGAATTATCAAGGAAAGGTTAAAAGCTATTATGGATTGATAGAAATCATATGTTGATCGAAAATAGAAGGACATTAAGTATGAAGTTAGTGAGAAAGTATTCCTTAAGGTATTAATATGGAAAAATATGCTTCGATTTGGTAAAAAGAGCAAGCTGAGTTCGAGATTTATTAGTCCATATGAGAATATAGGATGTGTAGGACCAGTAGCTTACCAGTTAGCCTCACACTAGAGTTGTAGCAAATTCATAATATATTCCATGTATATATGCTGAGGCAATACAGATATGATCCTTCTCATGTTAAAATTATAGAGGAAATTCAGGTGTAACTAAATTTGACTTATGAAAAGGAACTGATACAAATTTTAGCAAAAGAAGTCAAAGAGTTAAGAAATAAATCAGTACCATTAGTTAAAGTACTTTAGAGACACTACAAGACTGAAGATGCTACTTAGGAAAGCAAAGAGTAGATGAACACTCAGTACCTTTACTTATTTTCACTAGGTAAATTTTGAGAATGAAATTTCTTAAGAGAGGAAGGAATTGTAATAACTGAGAATCCCAATTTTGTGAATAGCACTTCCCGAGGCATGAATAGTGTATTTTGAACAATTAGGTCACACTGAGGTGGTCGAGGGGGAAGTACTAGTCATAAAACTAAGAGAGGAAAAATAATTATGAAAATAGAGTTATTAGCACTAATCACTAAACCAATAAAATTTTTCTTGTCGAGAACCAATGAATAGTGACCTAAGTTTTCATCAAGTTGTAAAATGGTTAAGATGTGCTTAGATTGACCTAGAAATGGCATAACCTGAAGGTCAAAATTACAAAGAGCCTAGTGGTGGTGAAATCAAATTCTAAAATCAATTAGTATTTTATTTCAATTTCTTAAAAAAGTGAGTGAATAGTTTAATCGAGTTCCCTTTGGCTTTTGGACTTGAGATTTTAGGGGCCTTAAATTGAGAATTTCTATAATTTATGGCATTAAAAGAAGTAATTTTAGAGGTCTTGAACATTAAATCTACATTTTTTTAAGCTTAAAACATAAGCAAAATCAATCTGGACCATCGGATTGCCACATGGTGCAATATGGGCTGTCCAAGCTCTTAATATAAAAGGGTGGCACATGTGGGAAGTTTCACATCATGAGTATCATCTTTTACCTCCCTACATTTTATATGGCTGATGCCACCATCATCCTCCCTTCTCTCCTTTTTTTCTTCCATTAAACCCTAAAATAGAGTCATTTATGCAACTTAATCCCTTTATTTTTGCCTTTACAATCTCTTGAACACCATTCTACATAGAATAAGCCAAGGGAAACCCTAATTTGAGAGATTTTACATCTTGATGAATAGTGATCACTTTGTGTGTAAGTGATTTTCTTAAAGGTTCCATATTTTTATCTGGTAATATTTAAGGTGCAATTAAGAATATGTGATCAGATTTCAATTTGGGTATATGTAGAAAATCTTATGAATTTTTTGAGACAAAAACCTAATATATTTATAGACAAAGAGAGAGAATTGTTGGAGAAAGGCAAGGACAAAGCTTAAGAGCTATAATTAGAGTGCATTAGAGTCCATTGTAAGTGAATTTAATGAAAATTATGTTGTATATTGCATGTTTGCATATTTCAAGTATGTGCGCATGTGAATGGAAATGGTGAAATACGTATGTATATGTGTAATTATGTGTAGTAATTATATGTATAAGATGAGTGGATGAATATGAGCATAAATACATAAAGAAAGAATTGAAAAATAATGTAAATGTGAGTGAATGTTGAATGGCCAAATGGTATGGCCGTGGTGTACATCTGTGGTTAGTGCATGTGACATGTAAATGAATTGATTATTTAGTTATGAGTATGATCAGTATGAAAAACTGAGGTGAATTAAGGTGTATGTGCATTTAGGTAAAATGGTTGGATTATATACATTGAAATTACATAATGTGCATATATGAGCTAATGTAAGGTCAATGCTTGAATAAGTTTAAATATGTGAGGTAACTATGAATGAGATAAAGAATTAATGATAATCAGAGTGTATGTGCATACTAGTAACATAATGGTATAGTGAAGTATGGGAACAATGTTATGAACATCTGATATAATCAAGTGTAACAAGGCATGACACTATAGTAATATGTGTAAGACCTATTACTGTGATGTAAGGTATGATAATTGAATAGAGAAAATGGTAAAACATTAAAGAGACATGCTTTAAAATTCTAGAGTAATGGCTAACTGAGTGTGCAAATGTAACTTTGTGTGTCATAAAATGGATGATAAAATATGGAATGGTGATAAGTGAACGATTGAAATAAGAGGCAATTAAGACTAGCCCATATTAGTTAGACCACCTACTAGATAGGTTGACTGGTCAACTAGGGAGTTAGTAGCTACTAATGGCTTTAGTTCATAAGAATTATTGCATGTCATATTGTATAGTGGGTGTAGCTTTTGAGGTTCTAGATGTGAACCCCGGACACCCTTAGATATTGGGAAGTTTATGATGGCTGATCTTTGCTATCCTGATATGTGACATTAGGAGGTCCATGAGGTTTAATCCCTGCTATCTGATGCCTTGGGATATTGAGAGGTCTATAAGGATTGATCTTTGCTATCTTAATATTAGGAAGTCCATAAGGACTGTCCCTACCATTCTGGTATTGAGAGGTTCTTAAGAATAGATCTTTGCTATTGGATGGATTATGGTAGGTGCAGCTATGGAGGTCCATAATACGGGCCACTACATAATTTTGGATCCTATTATCTAGTGTTAAAAGTATTATCTTTTGAGTATGGGCCTTAAAAGTAAAATGGATAGTAATCTAATGAATGACTATGGTTTTTGTTATAGGTAGAGTTAAAGTAACGCAAGCATAAAGCATAAGTAAACTAACTTAACCATAAATTATAACATGATAAGTTGGACTTAATATGGTTATAAGGTAAGTTAAATATGTTAGTAGTGATATGAAATAATGGTAAGACAATTATGTGTGAATGACATATACATATAGTGCATGATGCATGTGGATATGATATAATGCATATTTCATTAAATTCACCATTAAGTGTATACTCAGCGTGTCGATATCTAGAGGTGCAAGTAGGAGATAGTAGATTGTAGTCTAGCCTTAGCAGGCAGTGTAACAGCTAATCTCCTTATAGGGTATATTTTTTATCCTTTTGTGTTTGTTATCATACAAGGGCGCTCATATATAGAAATGGGTTAGGGTTCAATTATGTATATAAATT
>CANXYI010017671.1:0-10175 GCA_948208565.1 Hura crepitans
CTTGAACATTGAAACATGGAAAACATGATGAATCTATTGTAGCTCAGGTGATAATACTAGCTTGTAAGCTAGTGGCCTAATCCTTTTTTGTAATTTTATAGGGTCCGATAAACCCAAGACTTAGCTTCCCCTTTTTCCCAAATTTTAGCACCTTTTTCCATGGAGACACTTTCAAAAACACTTCCTCACCAACTGCATATTATATATCCCTTTATTTTAGGTTAGCATAAGATTTTTGTTTGTTAAATATAGCTTTCAATCTCTCTCTGATCACTTTTACTTTTTCTTTTGTATCTCTAATCAAATCAACACCAGAAATTTTACTTTCCCTAACTTTACTCCCACACAAAGGATTTCTACATTATTTTCCATATAGATCTTCATAAGGCACCATTCCTAAACTAGACTAAAACTATTATTGTAAGCAAACTCTACCAAAGATAGGTACTAATCCTAACTACCTTTAAATTCAATTGCATAACCCTGTAGTATTTTCTTAAGTACTGGTATCACCTTTTCTGACTATCCATCAGTCTGAGCATGAAAAGCTATAATATAGGCCAACCTAGTGGCTAATGCTTCCTATAGCTTCTTCTATAATCTAGAAGTAAAATGAGGATCCCTATCGAAAATAATAGTCACTAGTACACCATGAAGTTTGACTATTTCATCCACATACAACATAGCCAGCTTTTCTAAAGAGTAATCCATCCTGATTAGAATAAAGTGAGCTATTTTTGTTAGTCTATCAATAATCACCCATACAACATTACATTTACCTCTAGTCTTAGGTAAACTTATCATAAAATCCATTATCACCTTCTCCCACTACAATTCTAGTATTGCTATGGGATGTAACAATCCAAAAGGAACCTGGTGTTTAGCTTTCACCTATGGACATGTTAGGAACCTTGCCATATATTCTGCTATATATCTTTTCATACTTAGCCACCAATAATGAGACTTTAAGTTTAGATACATTTTATGCTCCCAAGATGCATAGAATAAGGAGGTTCATGAGCCTCTCTTATTATTTATAACCTCAAGTCATCTGTACTTGGTAGATAAAACTTGTTCTGGTAATATAGACATCCATATTCTACCAATTCAAACCCTATGGCCTTCCCCTCTTTAACTTTACTTACCATTTAAACTAACTGCTAATATTTTATCTATGTCTCTTTAATCTGTTGTTGAAAATCAAGTTTCACTTATAACTCAGCTAGAATAGCATTTTTTGGAGTATAATGCAATCTGGCATTCATAACTTTCAGAGTTACCATGAATTTCCTATTCAAAACATCTACCACCACATTTGCTTTCCTTGGGTAGTAATCAATCAGATAGTCATAATCTTTTATCAACTCTAACCACTTTCTCTATCTCAAATTCAATTCCTTTTGAGTAAGGAGGTATTTCAGACTTTTTATGATCTGTGTAGATACAACATTTTTCACCATACAAATAGTGCCTCTATATTTTCAAAGCAAATATAATAATAGCTAGCTCCATTTCATTAGCAGGATAGTTTCTCTCACATGGCTTCAACTGTCTTGAAGCATTGGCCATTACTTTTCCATCTTACATTAACACATATCCCAAACCATTTAGTGAAGCATCATTATACAGCATGAAGTCCTTACCATGTTCATATTGAATCAGGATAGAAGCTTCTATCAACATCTTCTTCAATTTCTCAAAACTTCCTTGACATTTATCATCCCATCCAAATTTCACATTCTTTCTAATCAATTTGGTTAAAGGAGTAGCAATGATGGAAAACCCTTTTAGAAATCTCCTGTAATATCCAACTAATCCCATAAAACTTCTTATTTCTATCACATTCCTCAGTAGTTCCCATTCTAACATTGCCTTCACTTTATTAGGGTCAACCTTGATCCCTTTTACTAAAACTATATGCCCTAAAAATGCAACTTCACTTAGCCAAAACTCATTTTATCTAAGCTTAGCACACAGTTGTTTCTCCCTCAAAATCTATAAAACAACCTTGAGATGTTATTCATGTTCTTCCTTATTTCTAGAATACACAAGAATATCATCTACGAACACCACAAAAAACTAGTCTAGATAAGGTTGAAAAACCCTATTCATTAAGTCTATAAAAGGCTGCTGGAGCATTAGTGAGCCCAAATGGCATCATTAAAAATTCATAGTGCCTGTACTAAGTTTTGAAAGCAGTTTTAGGAATATCAGCCTCTTTGATTCACAATTGGTGATACTCAAATCTCATATCAATTTTTGAAAACGCACTTATACCTTTCAACTTATCAAAAAGTTATCTATTCTGGGTAAAGGATATTTATTTTTCACAATTAGCCTATTCACTTACCTATAATCAATACACAATCGGAGTGACCCATCTTTCTTCTTTACAAACAACACAGGTGCTACCTAAGGAGATACTCTAGGTATAATAAAACCCTTATCTAATAAATCTTGCAACTATACTTTCATTTCTTTCAATTCAGTAGGTGCCATTCGATAAAGAGTAATGGATATTGGATTTGTACCAGGACATACCATAATTTCAATGTTAAGTTCTCTCTGAGGTGGTAAACCTAGCAACTCACTAAAAAATACATCAAGAAATTTAAAAATAATTGGAATATGTTTAAGATTAGAGATGGGGGTATTAGTGTCAATGGCATAAGCTAGGTAGGTTTCACACCCCTTTTGAAGAAGTTTTTATGCTATAATAGTAGAGATAAGATTATTCAAAAGACTTCTCTCCCTATCCACTATGATTGTTTGTCCCTTTACAGTCTAGAAGGTCACCTTCTTATGTTTACAATCAATTATGGCTTGATGCTTAGTTAGCAAATCCACTCTTGGTATCACATCAAACTCATGAAATGGTAGATTAATGAAAACAATAGAAAATTGATGTTCATGAATCACTAAAGGACACTGCCTATATACCCAGTTCACAATCACACTCTATCCTATAGGATTATTGACTCTAATATCTATATCAACATGTTCAACCTCTAATCCCTTATTATGTTCTTGTGTGGTAAATACATAAGAGTGAGTAGAACCAGAGTCTATCAAGGCCAAGACTAGAACATCACCTGGTACCTAGACTAGCATTAGGCTGGTCCCCTCTGTTCTGCCTTTGACCCTTACTCTGAGGTGCAACTATAGATGCCTAAGTTTAAACACCCTTTGGCTGTCTTTGAGGACACCCTCTTCTGTAATAGTCTTTACCACCACAATTAAAACACTCTCCTCTTCTAGCCAATCTACACTACCCTTAATGTCTCTTCTCAAAAGTATTACAAGTCGAGGGTCTATTCATGTCACCTGCTATGCCAAGAGCATTATTAGCTCAAGGAGGCAATCGAGGTCTACCTATAGAGGCTTGTCTAAATCTCTAAGACTCTCTCCTTTGATACCCTAACTAAAACTGTGGTCTAGGTTGAGACTGTGACTATGACTATCCCTCTCTTCTTTTCTTATTATCTATTGACACTACACTGGATTGTCCCACAGTGGACTGCCTTTTTCTTTGAAAGAAATCCCTTTTCTCTTGTATCATTTCTTCCATGTCATATGCAGTTGCCACCTGTATTGTAAAATCTTTCTCTCTAAGGTTTGCTATCTACATTCACAACTCTAAGTTCAACCTTATCAGAAAAACTCTTGGATTTCACTTTTTCATTGGGAATAAATTCTTCAGCATATTTTAGCAGTTTGGTAAAATCTTTCTCATACTCTAACACTATCCTTCTTCTCTACTTCAAATCAAGAAATTCCTATCCCCTCTTATCTTTATATGAGTTAGGTATATATTTCTTCATGAATTGTTTGAGCAAGCATTCCCATGTCAGGTCTATAGGTGCTTTTCTCCTCTTGATAGTGTTTCACAAGCTATAAGCCTCTTCTTGAAGAAGATAAGTAGTACAGTAAAAACTCTCTTCCTCATTACACTTTAACTGTTCTAAAATTCTAAATTTCTTATCCAGCTAGTACTCATCCCTAACAGCATCATCCTTTTTTCTCTTTAAGAAATCAATAGCTCTTATTTTCTTCAGCCTTTCTAAATATGTTTTGTATGGCAAAACTGGTGGTAGAGGTGGTACTGGAGGAGGAGGAGGAGGAGGAATAGCAATAGTAGTGTGTCTTAACAAATCTACTATTTGTCATAATAGAGTAGAAGATACTTTTACCTACTATTAGCTGGGCACTTATGGTTGTGGCTATTGTGCAGCATCATTGGGTTCAAGTACTGATGCATTGCCTACCCCCTATATAGTTATGGGTGCAAAACTAGCCACTTCCTCGACCCCTCTTTCGGGTACCTAATCGGCTATTTATTAGTGGAAAAGCCTATCAGCCATATACAATGTGATAGTTTAGAGGAATTAAGCCCTAGATAGTTACACTTATGTACTTTACCTAGGAATATTAAACCTATGCTCTTATACAACCAAATGTGACACCTCTTATTAGATTCCCAAAGAAACCTAATAACTAGTGCATTTCCCATTAGGTCACCCCTTTTGAAATTATCCTTCTAGTTTATTCATTTAACTTTTACTAATTTCTTATTATTTGATTCAGCTTAACTCTAAAACTGATTCTATTTTTTATTAGCTCAGCTTAAGGCATGCTAACCTATTCATCTCAAAAAATATTCAGTTATGGCTATTCAAAATTTTCCTAAAATTTAGTAGCATAATAGTTGTCTGGGTTACTATCCTAATTTTTAAACCTATAAAAACACTTCAATAAATTCATATCACATAACCTAGACCCACCTAGTCCCCCAAATAATCAACCTTGCATCATCTATCTATCAATTCATCATCACAGGGCTCAAGCTATAATTAGATAATCCATAATCTAAAGGTTAAGGCTCACAAACCAAGCATTTAATGAATAAAGCCATACATTCACACAGTCTAATAATTTACTTATTATAAAACATAGTATGCATTAGATATATTACATGACCTTTTACATGATACATATTCCCTACTTATGTACATTAAGTGCAAAATTATATATTATCTATATTATAACCTTCTAAACTTGTCCTCTAAACTCAATTGCACATACTATGAGGCTATTTGTTAATTCTGAGTACCTATGCACCAAAATAAGTACACTGAGTATATAATATACTCAGTGGTGAATTCAAACATTTAAATCATGTCATAATAACTATTTATTCATAAGTGATAATATAATTAAATTCAGGTTATCATGCCTTTAAAAAAAATATTTGGGTGCAAAATGACCAAAACACCCTTGTGCACAATTAATGATTATCCATATAGATAATAACTTAAAATTACAAATCTTGTTATTATTTACCATTATTAGTGATAATATTCATAAAATTAGGTTATCAGATTAATGAATGCCAATAAATGATGTATACCCATCAAAATTTCCAAAATACCCTTCATGTATTTTAAGGTAGCTTACTCATTTAATTTCTTTAAAGTTTGTTAATTTATTAATATCTACCAGCATCAATAATTTAGAAGTTGTTTATTTCATTAAATTGATAGGCCTAAATAGATAAACTACACTTTAATACACTAGACCTAAGGGAACTAAAATAGTGCAGTGATCCATATTCTATACCCCTACCACTGCACCGGCCTAATAAACATCATAAAGATCAGTTCATAGAGCTTTCAAATCACATATCCAAATTTTTTTACACCATCTAGTCTGCCCAGCAGACTAGTGCGATGGCCCTCCAAGACCTATGCCATTGCACCAACATAATCACATAAATAGCACCAAGTGTGTAATATTATATAATGATCTATTCAACAAACTAGTACAGTGGCCCTAAAATAGACCTTGACTGCTGTACTGGCCCTACTTAAAAATCAGACAATGTAGCAGCTGCTAAAACCCTAAGTTGATCGGTTAACTTATTCAGTGGATGTCTAACAAATGGGCCATTAACCTCAATTTATGTTTATTTCTTTACTGATTAACTTTTTTTTAATATTCTTGAATTAAAAATAGATAGTTATTAATTTTATTTGATAGTCATATTTTTACCCAGTCTATTATTGGCATTATTTGACAATTTTAAGTCATTTTTAAACAATATGTTCAAGCCTTGTCACAACCAAAATTTAATTCTCAACATCCCTAGTTTCATTTGACATATAATTACTATTTATGTGAATTATTGATTTAGGTAATGGTTAATTTAGAAAGTTATAGGTCATTTACATGTTTTGCGATAATCCTTTCTAGGTCTATTTCTTAGCCTTTTTCAATGTAGTTTTCACTAATAATTTCATACTTTCCATAAGCCTAAATCCAACATCAATTAGGCTACTTAAAAGGCCAAATAATAGGCATACATGGCACTTCATGTAATCACATCATAATAACCATTTTAGGCACAAATTCTAGGCATATCACAAGCTAATTTTCAAGTTCACTTTCTAGTGCAAGTTCTAGTCTCATTTTAGGCTACTTTTCAAACCTTTATACTAGGTATTTGTTCATTCATCAAAACATATTCATTAGGCCATTTTATATCATGCCAATCTCATACACATATTCAAATAATGCTCAGTCAATTATGCCATATAAAAGCCCATTTTAGCATGCTTTGTTACACATAATCATAACACATATATTGCCAAAGTTTCAATTTCATTTTATTTGACTTATTTCTCGAGTCATGGCTACTTAATAGCTTAAATCATACATTTGATTAGTATCTATCATACATTCATGCTTTCATCCATAACTTAAACACATTCATACATATACATGCACCTTTTCATACCATCTAAGATAGTTTATACATATCACATGCCTCAGACATAGCTTGATTCCCATGCATTCATACACAAATCAATCTTATCACATACCACGCTATCATTTCATATATTATAGGCCTAATATACAAGGCATTTAAGTTTACTTCCTTTTACATGCAACTAACTCATATTCCAAATCATACAACCATAGACACAATCATACTTTAAACCTCTCGACCACTTACCTTGTTTATGCCAAACATTCACTAATTAGCCTATTCCTAATAGTATTAATAATAATTCAATCACAAGCCATAAACATCATTCAAATGCTACTTATCCAAGCTAATTCATATATATAATCCATTCTTAAGCCCAAAAAGGGAAGCTACAAAATTTAAGGGCATAAAATGAATGCTTGAATTCACTTACCTCTTGCCAAAGAGATGATGAAATTCCTTTAGCTTTAGCATTTAAATTCCCTCAATTTCCTACCCCCAAGTCATGCCATTTTGCTTTCTACTTCACTCAAAACAAGACACACACACACACACTTCATTATGATTCCAAACATCTATAGGTAGCTATTCCCATTTAAAATCCCTTAGAAAAATTAATGAAAACTATAAAGAACTTACCTTGAAAACTTGCTACCTCTGCTGGAAATGCCTTCTGACCTTGCTCCTTTTGTTGAATTTTAATTAATTCTTGAGAACTCTTTTTTCCTCAATTCTTTTTCCCTTAATTCCTGACAAATAATAGTGAATTTAGGTGATAATTGCTAGAGAAAAAACCTTGAAGAAATAAATGAAAATGGAGTTTGTTATTAGGTGTGGCGTTGGTTCTAGCAAGAAAAGAGAAAGGAAAATTTTAAAGTTGTGAGTGGATTTTTCCACTTGGTACCATGTGTTTGACACATGTAAGGTCCTTAAGCTAGCTAGCTTAGCAAGGGTAGGTCCCATGACCTCCTGAACCATCCTAAAATTGCTCGATTTTGGCAAAAATTTCAAAAAATTTATAAATCATAGGGACCTCAAAAAATTATGCCTTTTTTTTGAAATTCCTCCTTTAATCCTTTCTACATGCTCGTAAATTTTCACGGCTAAATTTAATTAATAGGATAACTTTTAGACTACCTCGATTTCTATGCCAACTTTGAAAATTATGAGAATTTGTAAACAACTTTAAAATTCAAAAATTCTTTCACTAATGGACCCAGTGGAATTTTTTAGCTTCAGGATATAATAATTTTTAGTACATCCGGGCACATACCGAGTCATTCCCACCCTGATTTAGTTTAACCCCATAGATCGATAGTTTACAACCCGAAATGAATTATTGGTTTTGCTAAATTTTTAAATTTTGCCTTTTTCATCAATTTAATGCCCTTCAAAGTTTCATGACTAGTGTTGCTACCTCAGTTCTCATACAAGTGACCTGTCACCCTAGGCACACTTCCTGTACCTTGTGGCATTGTTCACAGAGCCTTGACACATAGGCATTACATTAGACATTCTAAAACATTCATATATTCATTAAACACCACAATATGTACCTAATAATGCATATTAAGACCAAACACATTAAATGTGCATTAATGACCATTTTTCCATAATTTGGCATTTATTAAATTTCTGCATAAATTCCCATATATTATTCTAATTTCACATACCATAGCATCCATAGAGATGTCCCGTAACTCATTATACTTTCACCTTGCCTTTATCCTGTGTTTGTTTAGAATTTCCTAACCAAAATTAGAACAAAAGTTAAAAATTTGTAATAAATCCATCAAAGCTTTAAAAAATAATTTGAGGCTATTTACTAACTTTTGGGCACCTCTAGCTTCTAGTAAATTTTCAAAACTCAAAAATTCATACTCGGGAAAATGCATGACACTATTAACGAGTGTCGAAAAAGGACATTTTTGGCCTTCTTTTCTCCAAGATTTTACCTTTTAGGGTGTTTTGGGGCATTAAGGTAATTTTGATGATTTTTGGAGAAGAAATGGGAATAGTGATTTGTGGCATTTTTACAATTATGCTAATATTTGTGCCCTATTGTAAAAAATTATTATTTTAGCTTTTTCTGCCAAAATTTTCCTCACTTCTTAGGCTCTAAAATTACCATTTTTAGGCCAAAAATTTAGTTTTATTATTCCTAATTATCCTTAAAATTTAGGCTCAAAACTTAATAAATTGAATTTATTATAACATTTTTAAGTCACTCGATTTCTAGAAAAATTTACTTCTCGATGATGAAAAGTTCCAATTTACATGCCATTGTATTCGATGGAATTCTTTAGTATCAAGTCATAATATTTTCATAATTTTTCGAGCAACTTTTAAATTATTTTATGGTTCAACTTTGCCTCGAGGACTATTCTTAGGACACTACTATAAAATTTTTCTTAGCATTTTTAACCACACTAACTACCCTCAGTTGACTTCACTTTACCCAAATTATTTTATGATTAATACTTTCCCCTAGTGACTTTAGTGTATTCCTAGGTCTTGAGAACACTATTCACCCTAAGAAAGTACTATTCATAATTGTCGAGATTTTTTAGGCCATTACATTCTTACATACACAAGGATCATCTATATTTTGTAAGAAACCAAACCCTTTGATTACCTAATCAAAATATATGTTCTAGCTCTTAGATGCTTGCTTCAATTCATAGATGGATTTCTGAAGCATACATACCTTACTGCTATCACTAGATGTGAATCCTTCAGGCTTTGTTATATAAAATTCCTCTTACTAATATCCATCAAGAAAAGTTGTCAATCTCATAATAATAATAAGTACCAATAAAAAGCAAAATCTAAATTGATTTAAGCATGGCTATCAGTAAAAGAGTTTTAACAAAGTCAATTCATTATCTTTAATGATAACCTTTTGCTACCAACCTTACTTTATAGGAAACCCCATTATCATCCATTTTAGTCTTCTTTTAAATGTCCATTTACACCTAATGGGTTTTATCCCTTTCGAGTGGATCAACCAAAGTCCACACTTGGTTTTTATCCATGGAATCCTTTTTTTGATTTCATGGTCATTAGCCATAATTTCAATTTTGAACTCTTTAGAACCTTCTCATAGCTTGTAAGATCA
This sequence comes from Hura crepitans, assembly GCA_948208565.1. Taxonomy (NCBI): domain Eukaryota; kingdom Viridiplantae; phylum Streptophyta; class Magnoliopsida; order Malpighiales; family Euphorbiaceae; genus Hura; species Hura crepitans. The sequence goes on from CANXYI010017671.1 coordinate 9,885, forward strand.
TTTTCATCTACTATAGTCACATACTTATTCTCATCAATGAGAAATCTATATTTCTTAAGAGTAGTATGAAGTCTAGTATAATCTCTATGAACATGTGTTACAATAGGTTATTCTATTACTTCATCAACATGAGTAAAATGTTAGGGTTATGTTAGTTGATTAACTTTAATTTGTGTATTTTTAGCTTCATCAAGTTCAATTCTACTCCTATAATTTTCTTTTAATAGAAACTCTTACTTTAAGGACCTACTTACTTTGAAACAAATACCTTTTATTCCAAGGGATAGTAGA
>CANXYI010017726.1:0-11257 GCA_948208565.1 Hura crepitans
ATAATATTTCTATAGGCGATGCAGCAGCGTTTTGGTTTCTAGAGCCACTGCACAACTATCATGGGCTGGTGCAGCAATGTTTTGGTTCATAAAACCACTGCATATCATGATATAGGTGCAGCTACAGTGAAGGTCCCTAATGCGGACCACTGCATAACTAGGATTCCACTATCCGGTATACTTAATAGTCTATCGGTATGGACCTAATAATTAAAATAGATAAAAAAAGGAGAAATAATACATGCAAAATGATTATTTGAGATGAAATGAACATAAATGAATTATGAGAATGAAAAATAAGATGTGGTGTATGATATTGCAGTATTTGATTGTGATTTATGTATGAACCGTTGTAATTGTTTTATGAATGGAAATGAACTGCTGTGAATGACTATAATTGCATGAATACATGTTTTAGTGCGAAGCATGCATATGTTTTATTTAGTATTCACCACTGAGTTTTACTCAGCGTATCGGTGTTCCGATGCGCAGGTCAGAGATAGGAAAAATATACGAGAAGTTAAAGCCTCAGTAGCTACGGTACGAGTCTTAAGGGTATAAAACTCTATCTTTTGTCTGTAGATTTAGGATGTGTACTCATGTGAATAACAATAATGGGGTTTTGGAGATATACAGAGAATTGTAAATAAGTAATGAAGTATAAATGAAATATGATGAAATGAAATCAAAATATATGTATGTAAGTGAAGTAACTACTATTATATTTTATATATTTCTTTGATAATGATAGGTCTGAAACCTTGTGATTGAGTGCTAACTTTATATATTATGATTGTGCATGTGATTGTGATGAATGATGAGGATGGAGGACTAGAAGGGTCCAAGAGTAGAGTTTTGATGACTGAATATATTGAAGTGCATTTTTATGATAGGAAAATTTTTGGTTTTTAACTTAAATAGCCGTTATGCTATCTGATTTTTTGTAAAAATATTTTCTGATGAAATAAATGGTTTTCACAGTGTAATATAACTGTTATGAATTTAAAATAAAGAAATGATAAAAAAATTTTAGATGTAAATATGAAAACAAAATAAATTAATAGAGGTTAAATGAATGACCCTTAGGGAAATCTAAGGATGGGAGACCTTGGAAGACATTTACACCCTTATTGAGTTTCTTCGAGAATTGGGTAAGGGTGTGATAGCACCAACTGAGTAAGGGGGAGCTCTCGGATGAGGCCAATAAGCATCACATCTACCGAGTAGAGGGAGCTCTCAAATGATGCTGACAAGCGTTGCATGTACTAAGTAAGAGGAGTGCTTAGTTCTGGAGAGGGCTAAAACTCACACAATAAGTTAAAATGAAATATCATTACTCGAAGGGGCTAGAAACTCAAAACCTAAAAATCATTGCCTGAAGGGGCCAGAAACTTATAACCCAAAAAGCATTAAATAGAGTGGCTAGAAACTTATAACCCAAAAATTATTGCCTAGAGGAGCTAGAAACTGAAATAAAAAAATATTAACCGGAGGAGCCAGAAACTCAAAATCAAAAAAATCAATGCTCGAAAGAGCTAAAAACTCAAATCTAAAAAAATCATTGCCTGAAGGAGATAGAAACTCAAAATCCAAAAATCATTGCTTAAGGGATACCTAGCTAGTACGCAGAATGCTTGGTCTTGGAAAGGATTAAAACTTAACCTACCGAGTAGGAGGAGCTCTCAAAACCAATTGTAGGGCATAGGTATATGTCTCTTCCTTTCTTTTAAACTTCAATATGACTTGACATGTGTAGTTTTTAAGCCCTATCAAAGTGGGGGCAACTATAGACAAAAGAGTTTGAGATGCTTCTTGGGTCAGAGAATTTCTAATGATGAAACTCAAAGATATTAGATATTTCTCAAAAGATGTAAAGGGAGGCCCACAAACCAAGCAAAATACCTTAGAACAAAACCTTAAACCACCTTTGAAAAGGCCTAAGGAAAATGTCCAGTGGGCATCCCTTGATGTTCATGCAAACTTTTATTCACAAGGATTAAGGTTTGTATGGACCTTGTCAACACAGAGGTTGTTTACGTCCATGCAGATTTCCTCTCACTATGATATAAGTTTGTGTGGACTTAGACAATTAATAGGTTGCCCCAAGACCACCTTTAAGATGGTTAAAAAGATATTCTCTGTGGGGACCATAAACCATTTTCGATGAGAGCTATAAAAGGATAATTTAGATAGAGAAAGATGGACTTTTTGAAAATATCATTTTACACTTGGTAGTTATTTTCTCTTTTGCTCTCCCTCACCTTACTAGAAATCCCTACTAAAACCCAAATCTCCATTAACAATCCTTCAAAGAGCTTAAAGAAACCTCTATTTTTGCTTAATCTTGAAGTGGTCAAACCTCATAAAGCTTGAAATCCTCATTTGGGGTAAATACATGAGGAAACCCTTATAAGAGGCTCTCCTTCATTCATCTCATTTTCATTTTTTCTATTCTACTTCTTTTGATAATTTTTTTTTATCTCTTTTTAAGTTTTCTTTTTTTTAAATTTTCTTTCTCCTTTTTTTCAGGTATATGACCTTCAATAAAAATAGAGTATTAAAAGACCCATTTTGATAGGTATACTCTATTGAAGAGGAGAGACCTCCACTCTTTTACCTATTTGTTTCGTTCTAATATATTGTTTTTTATTCTATATCTAAGAGGAAGTCCATGTGGACCTTCTATTGTGATGAATCTTGTCTATGTGAACTTATATCCCCATGCACATTATGTTTCTTTGGTTTGTATAGACCTACATTAGACACTTATGTTAAGTTCTTTTCTTTAATTTTTGTTTTCTTATATTGGATTTAGTATCCTCGGTGAAAATAGGGTGTTATAGGCCTCATTTTTTATGGGTCCACCTTATTAGAGAAGGAAAACCATTTATTATGTTCTTTTTTATCTTTTACGGCTCTTTTATTTATTTATTTATTATTGATTATCATTGATTCTAATTTGTTCTTATACATAGACCTTTATTACTGTATTGTGTTTCTTCTGTTTGTGAAATAGATGATAGTTGTTTTCTTTTTCCTTTTTGTGTACATAGATAAGTCTGCGTAAACCTTTCCATTGAGGAAACTTTGTCTGTGACCTATTTTAGTATTTATATTATGTCTTTTGAGGTCTATGCAGACCAATATTTTTATGGATGGCCTTTTATGTGTTTTTATCATTTTTGTGTGTTTCTATGGTGGCACCAAGTCCATGCAGACTAAGTTTGTGCATGCCCTTAAGGTTCGTACAAACCTATTCTCATTCTAATAAAGCTGTTTAATTTTATATTTTGTAAATGGTTTGTAATTAATTATTTTATCATTTTTTAGATTTATTTCTAATAGGATTTTCAATTGTAATTGTTTTTAATTTTTTTTGTATAATTCAATGCATGTTGTAATAGGTAGATTAAAATGATTTTTGATCCTATTAAAAGATTTTTGATCCTATTAAAAATTAAACTTACAATAAAAATGTTTTATAGAAAATAAGGGCTTTGTTGCATAAAAATAAAGGTTTTGGGACCAAAGACCCCAAAATAGTTTTAATTTGGTAAAATAATGAGCTTTTGAATATTGAATATTTTAACTTGTATATTTTTAAGGACCAAAGTCCTCTTCCCTAAAGTTTATTTGTAAAATTAAATAAATAAAAGATTTTCAATAAAAAGGATTTTGTTTAATGAAAGTGTTTTAAATGATGAAATTTATTTAGAACCAACGTTCTAATAACCAAAATGATTTTATTTGAATAAAAGTAAAATGTTTTAACCAATAAAATTGGTTTTGGATTGAAAGTTCCATAATCCCTTAAGAAAAATGATTTTAATAAACAAAATAAACATTTTTAAACAATTGTTTTTAGGAACCAATGCTCATTTTTTTGATAAAATGATTTTGGGACCTATTTCCTCAATTTAATAAATTGACCTAATTTTATGTATGTTAGATATATATGATTGGTTTATTTTGATGTATATTTCATTTACTTTGACTTTAATTGCTTTTTGATGTGCAAACATATTTATATTAATCGTAATAATCACATGCTTGAGGGATTTGATCAAAATTAGAATTATAGAGATGAAAATAAACATTATGTGGTAGGTATGAATAAGAGGAAATTCTCAAACTCAGAATCTTTTTGGTTTACTTCCTTGACTAACCACTCAAGTGGCGGCTCATACTCACCACTAGGTAAACTGCCTTATGGGGGACACTCAAGATTTCATCCTCATATTGGATTTAGAAACATGCCTTTTAAGGCTCGTTTCTAGATCTAGCCCAAGCCCAAGGTTGAGGTACCTCTACTTATGTTTGTATTGATATCTACTGAATTCTAATGATAAATTGATGTTTTGATAGGTTTTCCTAAAGACTCAGTTCATTTTTAAGGGACGAGGCTCTATTGTGTTTATATTTTCTTATTTATTTTGATTGTTTCCTTTCATTATTCATTCATGTTGTTTGGATGCTTTGTATTGTATGTTTATAGTGTGTAGTTATTAGTTTAAAAATGGTGTTTTGTGCTTAAAGTTCATCTTTTGCATCCTTTTTTATTTTCTTGCGTTTTATGATTTGGTATTGAAAATTGGGTATTACATAACAATATTTTTGCCCATTTTCATCTTTAAACAATAGATATTTCCTTTTTTATGTGAAAAATTGCATTTTTGGACTTCTCTATGCTGTTTAGATTCTAAGGAAGATTTCCAGAGGATGGCCATATGGACATCTTCTAAGGGTCCAAAATGGATTTTTGTTCTTTGGTGTATTTTGTTATGTAATTAATGTTTTTATGTCATTTTGAGATTTTTTTGGCTTTGTGAGAAGGTCAAAATATGCTTTGAAGATCCCTTTTTCTTTTTATTTAGTTGTTTTTCAGTTTGTAATTATTTTATGCTTCTATAGTTAGATTGATGTGGTAGGCATTTCAATTATAATATTTAATTTTTTCCCTAATATTTCCCTGTATAATTCTATGTATATTATAATAGGTTAGAAAAAATTGATTTTGACACATTTTAAAAAGGAAATAATCATAAAAAAGTTTTTTAGAAAATTAAAGACTTGATTGCATAGAAATAAAAAAAAGTTTTAGGAACCAAAGTCCTTAATTTCTAAAATTGTTTTAATTTTGTAAAAATAATTTATTTAATAAACAAAAGTTTTAATTGATATATTTTGAGGACTAAAGTCCCTCAATTACAAAAATTATTTTTAAAGTTGAGAAAATGAAAGTTTTAAATAAAAATAGTTCTATAATAATAAAAAATGATTTAATTAATAAAAAAGTATTTTTGAACCAAAGTTCCATAATTTCATAAAATCAATTTTAGAAGGGGTTTTAATAAGTGAATAATAGGTTTTTAATAAATTGTTTTGGAACCAAAGTTCTAAATATCCAAATAAAATGTTTTGAAAATCAAAGTCCTTTATTTAAGAAATTGGTCTGATTTCATGTATGTTGTAGCATATTAAGATTTATTAGATGTATGTTTCTTTCTTGGTATTTAATAAAAAAATAAATTTCTATTAATGTAAAAATGTGTTTATTTATTTTAATTTGTAATTATCGCATGTTAAGGGAATTGATAAAAATTGAAACTGTTGAGATGAAATTGATATTATGTGGTAAGCACGAATAAGTGGGAAATCTTAAACTCAGAATCTCTATTGGTTTACTTCCCAGATTAACCACCCAAGTGGCAACTCACACTCACCATAAGGTAAACTGCCTTATAGGGGATACCTAAGCTCATGTTTCAAGTTGAATTAGACTATACCTTTTGGAGACTCATTTTGGTTTAGCCCGATCTAGGTTGAGGTACCTCTAGTTTTTGGCGACTCCACTGGTGATGTCACTTATGAGAATTTGCTCCGAAAATGCACTATAATTAGTATTAGTTAAATCTCTAGTTCTAAGGTTTATCATTTCTTGAATTACATCTCACAATTATATATTGTGTCCTTATTTCCTTTTAATGGCATTCCTAAGCATGACGCTGTTTTCACTTAATTCGGGGGAGTGTTAGGGATTAGAATCACCAACTCTAAGCCTCGTACCTAAATGGTATATATAATGGTAAACTAAGTAATTTTTAATACCCGTGATTGGGAAGACCCATCCAAAAGGACTGAGTGTGGAGGATAATAACTTTGAGAAAGTACTATGCCACAGCCTCATGTAGTTGACCTAGCAATAATTCCCCTTAGGATACCGTGATAATTTGTATTTTGTCTGTGATATGGACTTCTTTTATGAAATGGATTTTAGTCTTTTAAAGACAAAGTTCAACTCATTAGGGCTTTTATAGTTAGGATAAGCTAAACCAATTTTTTTTTTCGAAATGACCATAATTAATCCAATAATAGTTTTCAAAATTTTATGTGTGCTTAGAATAAAGTGCATTATGCTACCAATTTGAGACTGTGCATTATTCATGTTCATGCGTCCCTAGTTGATGCTTGAATAAAGCCCACTTAGGACAGTTAGCTAAACCTTGCTTATGGGAGAAATAAAGTTAGAAGGCAACTTGTATGTGTTTGTCTATAATGTATATCATACACACATGTTTTAATCATCAATCACATACTAACTTTTTATGCATGACAACCATTAGAAACCAGCTATTGACTAAAACTAGCAAACACCTCTATGTGACTCACTAATTGATAAACTTTGGCTTCACTATCAAAAGATCATATAAATCCTATCTCATACCATAGCTGATGACTAAGATGCCCTTTTGCCTTAAAAAGAATTAACTGATGCTTTGGATTATTTTTAGCTAAGGAATCTAGCAATTACCTTAGTCTCTTTAGCAAGAAATGCCCTTTTTGTGGAAATAAAAGACTAAGTCTTACAAGATACTCCTTCACACATAAAGAATTCTTTAAGGCTCTTGCAATTTTTAACCAAGAAGTACTATAAGCCATTGATGAAGCTATAATCGATGTGGTACTTGAGACCTATTGTCTTAAGAGCCATGAAATGAAGAAGAAGTATTTATGCAAGAAAAAGCCTTACCTTACCAACCTTAGATCTAACTGCACTAGCACTTCAGTAATTGGCAATAAAAGTACCTTACTTTGAGGAAACCCTTATCATGGCATTTTAAGAAGTTAGTATTAGAAGGAGAGTTACAACCCCTCCCATTTCAACCAGCCAAAGCCAAAACAAGCCTTAACATTACTTTTATCTCTTATGCGAACATCACCAATACATAGGGCATCACATTGATGTTGGAATCTTTATATTGCCATTTAAGAACTCACCAGGAAAGATTGAATACCATCTCCAAGCTACTTAACCATAAGAAAGCTTTAAAACTTGTATTGTAACCTTTATGTTATGTTTTAAAAAAAGTTTTATACTTATGAACAAATTCAAGACTTCCCTTTTATCTTTTTAATGAAATCCTCCCACATTTATTCACTTGTATGATGTTTTACCATGTGGCAACATACATATTAATGATCATTGTATATGTGACATTAATTCAATTATGACTAGTTTGTTTAATCTTGGCACATGAAAAAATTTTGGAACACAATCTTTATAGCTCTTAATAAGAGAGACAAGAGAAAATAATAATAATAATAATAATAAAATAATGAAAGGAGTCTGTCCCATATCTAGCTACTAAATGAAAGAGATTATAGAGATAAGACTAAAATAGGCATAAAAGACTAAAAGTTAAGTAACATGTGAGTAAGCTAAGTCTATAGGGTTCAATCCTCAATCCTATTGATATCCCACAAAGCCTAAGCCTAGGAAATTAAGAGAATCTAATACCATAAATTTGTCTCCTCTTGAACAATACAAGTACCCTTCCATTCTTATTATCTATGACCTTACACCTTTCTCACCCATAACACTTTGTGCTTATCCTTACAACTTAAACTTAACAAATCCTACCTCTAGGTAGTCATCTAAAAGCCTAGGATACCAAAATACTAAAGCCCTAACTAAGACCTTAGATTAAAACCTCGATTTAATCTTATAACTAATAAGACTCTAAATTAGCTTTACAATTGACCCAATGGGTAAATACGAAGGATCCTAAAAGAAGTGTACCATCTCTTATTCAAGTCCTTAAGTAATTAATGTCAACAATAAAGATATAAAGTGATACTGCCATCTAAACTTATAAAGACACTTATGTCAAGCCAATATTAAGCTTAATACTAGTCTTAACTCCTATAAAAATGCCCCAAATAACCATTTTCAGACCAAGTATTATTGACCCAAACGGCAATCAACAAACCACTTAACAAATGGCTTTCTCTTATATAAAAATCTTTGCTCCATAAAGAAGGCCTAGTTTCTTGAATAATCTTTTAAAAATATTACAAGTTCCTTTTTACCAAACTTCTAACCAAAATAAAACAAACTAAAAGCTAACACTAGAAATTTGGCAAGAAAGAAAAGCTGGCACTACCTATGGAACTGGAAAAGTTTAACTACTCAGGTGGAAACTCACACCTGATTAAGGCATGCCTAATTACTATTAAGGTTGCTCTATTTTGAAGAAAGTGTGACATGGATAAGACTCTAGCAATTTCATTAATTGGGAAGACTCCTAAAAAAGGAAAAGAAAAAAATGAAAAAAATGATCCTAACTAGGTTAAAGATCTTTTGAAGCGACCTATGCAAAAGGTAGAGGAATAGAGAGAGAATATTCAACCATGAAAGCCTAGTGGCTAGTTGTTAATAGAATCTTAATCTAATGACGTCTAAAATGTTTAAGTGCGAAAATTAAATGGGCAAAGTTTGATTACATTGAATGTCTTTGCAGTAATTATCTTTATGTACACATGTTGCCAAATGGTGAACTGTGTCATGCAAAATAACAAAAAACCTTTTTCCTAAATAAAGCCTTCTTTGAATTGCAACTTATTTTATTACCTATCCAAGCATGTAACCAAGCCTCATTGACCAAAGTCAACTATAATAAACTTGAGACCAAAAAAGAAACACTTTTTTATCCTTCAAATAACCAACTTAGAGACTAATAGTGACATGTCTAACCTTGAATGAGAATGAAATATAATGATAAGAGTGTATTCATTTAGAGGCTAGGCATTAGGGAACGAGATTTCTTTACTCAAGCAAGTGACCTCATCTCTCAAAAAAAGAAAGAGAAAAAAGAGCCTATTTGGTTGACCCTTTATGATCACTTAAGTAAAAATCTGGCTACCTGCTAGTATGAAAACTTTATTTGGGAGATAGACTGGGCAAAAGTTAGGCTATAGCCCGATAGAGGAAAACCTTTAGGCCCTCTAGGCAAAAATTGTGGCAAAGAAAAAGACAAAAAAAAAGAAAAAGATAATAAGAAAAGTAAGAAAGAGAAAGAAAGAAGGGAAAATAATAACTTAATAGTTTGTAGGCAAGTGGGGGTTTCACTTGTCAAATGCTTAAATTGATCTTGTAGACTTTTCAAAATCAAAACATTGTTCCTTGCAACAAAATAGACACTTGCTATATAAATAATGAAAACTAATCCTCTAAGACCTTAAAAAGGCACTCGCTTTCTTTTTCAATCAAATAAATCAATTTTTGCTTAATGGCCCTTCTAAAATTGCCTTAACTGTACCCTTCTGCTAGTAAAGCTAATAGATAGTCTCACATGCATAACACAAGACTTGCATACATGTAGAATATGCCATATATACCAATAATTTCATGTCACATATACACATGCATGATAAGTTTATGTTAAAGGAAGCAAAGTAAGAAAATCTAATGTATTCTATGTTTTGAGTTAAGTAGAGCAAGTATAACTGATATAATCAATTACCAAGAATTTTATAGATGCTCGAATAATAATAAAGGCAACTGATCTATAAACCATAAAACCACATTGATTAACATAGGTATGTCATGCAAGTTTAATCTAGTATGTTGAGTTGACTGTTATACTTTGTTGATTGTAGGTCTTTGAACCATACAAACTATCCACTAGCAAAGGAATGGTGGTTTTGAAGAATTCTAAAACCATGAAAGGGAAGATAAAAGGTTACTAACAATGATAAGTATATATGTATATTGTTTATAATAAAAATAGGCATGATGAACATAATGAGGAAATAAAAAAGAAGTTATGCTTAATAAATATTACAGTCCTCCAAATAAATATTAAAGTGTGACACCTATTACCCATCCAGTTGCTAGACCCGAATAAAGAGTGACACACAACCATACTTCATCTTATCTACTTATTCGGTTTACTTAAAATTCTTTTTATTTCCTTTTTAATCAATTACATATTCTTTATTCATATGACTTATAAAAACCAGTCTTAATAAAAATCTCAAATAATATTTTCTAATAGGGTCCTCACATAAAAAATGCGGCAGTATAATGGTTGTACTAGGATACTATCCTAAATAGTAACCTGTATAAAATAACATTTCTGATATTTCAACCATATCTCTTCATCATCTTGGTCCATCTAACCATCCAAACTCAAACATCATCTCAAATAACACATATACTTAAAAATCAACATTTATCTTACATCCATTCTATTCCATACATATACAATAGCTCGTAATTCATCATATGTCATTATCCATCACAATAAAAAATGATCTCATATATATATATATATACACATATACAAGTCCATGTAACTTTTAATCCATAACAGGCCTATAATCCATACAACGATATATATATAACTGCTCATATAGTCTATCCATATACTTTTTACATTTAAAATACAACTGTATAACCAATATCATCTTCATATTATCCCATATCATTTGTAGCTAGGTAGTTCTTCCTTTTGAGCTATCCTTATACATGCGTATCGCAAACAAATGATGTGCTAAGCTTTGCTACTTATTGGTAGATCCAGTATAGTATGGCATGTATTAAGCATGCAAATTCATTCATGGTAGATTTATCAGTTTAATTAATTATTAACCATATCATATACTTGACATGAAATCAATTACATCATCACATGTATTATAATGTTTTTAGTTCCTTGGAATATCCACAATCATATCATTTATCACATATAGAATACTATAAATTAGAGTTATATGTCATATGAAACTTTATCGAGTAAAAAGTTAACATTATCAACATAGGTGTATAAGCATAAGAAATCAAAACATTATTAAAATAATTAAAATCATAACATGGATGACATACAATATGAGACATAAGCAAGAACCTATCATCCTTAACTATATACTTTAATCATAACCTCTCATTACTATAATACCCTTGTTCTTTCCTTTT
>CANXYI010017848.1:0-11482 GCA_948208565.1 Hura crepitans
ATTAATAATCACTCATTTTATTAATTTAATAAATATTCTAATTTTTTTACTATTCAAAAAAAATATATATCATAAAATAATATTTATTATAAATAAATACATATTTTTATTTAAAAGTATGTAAAATAATAAAAATATAAACAACAAAATAAATATTAATTAAAAGAAATATATTAAAATATAAAATAAATCTACATTCACGATGGAGAGAGAGAGGTTGAAAATAGATAAAAAAAAGAGTGAGAGAGATAAATTTATTTTTATAGTAAAAAAAATGAATGAGGGTTAAAATTGAAAAATAAAATTATTGTATGATAAAGAATCACCAAATTAATGGTTCAAAATTTGACAATTTCTCATAATTTTAAAATTATAAAATAAAATTATGAAATACGATACCATCATTTTAACAATGAAAACAAATATCATAAAAGTCAATAAATATTTCTTTTTTTTTTCTAGGATAAGAAGGGAGAGAAGGTGGAGATTTTATTTGAAATCCCCAACCGAATTTTTAAAAGGTGAGCCTAAATATTATTAGCATTAATAAATTTGGTTATTTAGGAATGAAAATAATCAAACTTTAGTTATTTTAAAATTTACAAATTTAATTGAGAAAATTAATTTAAAATAAATAATTAATTTATTATTATTACGTATAATGAATTCTCTTATAAGAAAAAGCTATATAATAGAATCCTTTTGTTTTATTTAGATGGGAGATTATGTGATTTTATAATGTATTATATGATAAAATAAGTTATGATATTTTTTAGTATTTATAATTACTGTGTTTGAGAAAAATAGCATGGCACTGTATAATTAAATATTTTTTATTTTATAATATGATATGATTTTAAAAATAAAATAATAAGAATATTCTTAGAATAAAAAAAATTATGTACAATTTAATTCGATATATTTATATTTGAAAATTAGTTTCGAGTAAAGGCATAAAAGTTGATGAAACCTTTTTTGAGAGTTAAATAATAATAAGTTATTGAAAAAAAAAACTTTAAAAATACATATAAAACTACAAATAAATAATATGATAATAGATCTGAGATTAAAATAAATAAGCAAAACGTGGTAATTTAAGGAAAATAGGGTATTTTTGTCAAAAAGAAAACTTTAAACCTTGCCCCAACCTATGATTTTCGTGGGTAGAAATTTCATGGTTTTCTCATGGTCATGCAACCATGAAAAACCGTACTATCCCCTCGCCGTTCTTTACAAACACACATCATCCAAACAAAAGGGTTAAAAGTAGACTGATTGGTTTAAAAAATTGTTGGTTTTGGTTCGTAAATTGAAAGCTAAAATTTAATAAAATTTTGAATTTTAATTTTAATTGAATTGTTAATTCAAAAGTTTTTATTATATTATTTATTGATAAGACAGTAAATTTAAAATTTCAGCTCATATAATTATGTCTGTACACATTTTAATCATTTCTCTTATTACTAGTCGTACTTTTATTATCATAAGTTCAATACTGACCTAAGCATCAAAGTGCTTCTCTCAAATTCGATATGCAATTAATATTTTTCTTACAAGTACTCGTACCTCTAAATAACTGCTACACAACGTATTTAAGTCTGATAAAAAATTATCATTTATAAACAACCGGTTATATTTCAGTAAAGGGTAGAAGATGGTTTTATACTAAAATATAAATTTTAACTCACAGAATACTTTCTAAAACGATTTAATTATTTTATAAATTAAAAAATAAAAATTATTTAAAGTTATTTTTAATACTTAAATTAAAAAATAAATAAATAGTTTGAAAACAAGTGCTTTGAATACAACGGTTTTCACTTAATTTATTGTTTATATATTTTATCAAAGTTTTAAAGTATTATTGTAAAAAAAATAAAATTACAAGTGCTTTGAATATTCTAAACTTTTAAAAATATATTATTTTTCTACAACTGCGATTTTAAAAATATTGTTTCTGAACCTTGCTGGTTCAAGGTTAGAACAACAATTATTGGATTCAATTTGATAAAATATGAAATTTAAATTAACTTGAGTCTTAATGATTAATTTTTAATTTAATAAAGATTTAGTACTTGAATATATAAAGACCAATTTTAATTGTGTTGACTTAGAGTCAAAATTGATCATTTGTCATTTCTATTTTAAAATATGAGCATGCAGCTGATTGGTTCATATTGAAACTCAATAAACAAAACGAATTTTTAAATTTTATATTATTAAATTAAATTAAATAGATTGAATTTTTAAAAATTGAATTTTATATATAAAACATACTAAAAGAATACCATTTTAAAACTTCAATTAATTCAAATTTTAAGAATTCCGTTAATCCATTTTATTTAGTTTTTCTCTCTAAAAAATCAAATTAAATAAATTGAATTTCCTTTTAAAAACTAAACCGAAAATTGAAAACAAAATAAACTTAACCAAATAAAACCTTAAAATACGCTTTTAACTAATGCTTTTGATAAAAAATATGTATATATATTTATGCATTTTGTTAAATAAATTGCTTGAAAAAGTCACATCAAAACTCAGCAAGTATAGCTTTTAAAAATGATCAGACTAACAATCATCTCAACGAATTTGGTGACATTATCGAATTTAATGTATTTAAAATAAAAAATTTAATTAATTTTGTAAAGTAGAAAATTTAAATCCTATTAAAATTAAAAGTGAAATGATTTACCATACTCAAAAAAAAAAAGTGTATGTGTATATATAATGAAAATGCGTTTTGCCAAAAGAAAATACGCCGCGCATAAACCGACAACACGGAAGATCAGCAAAAATCCTTGGTCGGCTGGGCTGTGGCTTTTCCAGAACCGCAAGTTTTAGGATCAATTCTGGAATATACGAAACTTTTAGGGTCATAAGTGTCATTTCAATACCTGAGGGAAGGAGTCGGTCTAAAGGATAGACTTATGGAAATAGCAGCTGAGGTGGCTCAGGGTAATAAGCGCGGGAGCTGAAGGTCATTTCCACAAAAAAAAATCAGACTACTTGGTCACGAAGAGTCCGTACGCCCAGAAGTTCCTTCGCTTCTTCCCCGAATTTCGTTTCCTGCTTCTTTCGTTGCTTATATTTAGCCGCCTTCACTCAGAGAGAGCATTTCTCTGCTCACAAATCTCTAAAGCACTCAACAAATTAGAGCTCTGAGTCGTCTAGTAATGGAAGAAGATTCATGGAATTACAGGCTTCCTGCCTATTCAAGGAGCTACCATTCTACTCTTAGATCTCTTTCTGGTAAAGTCGTGGCCAATCTTTTCTTTTTCTGTGTTTTTCCCCTTGTTTTTGGATGATGATTGTGTTCCCTATTTTTTTCAGCAGATCTCTGCCTTCATTTTGATGAGGCGGATGAAGATTATGATGATGTTAAGGTCGAGTACCCATGCCCTTTTTGCGCAGAGGATTTTGATTTGGTTGAATTATGTGGCCATATCGATGACGAGCATTCTTCCGAAGCCAAGTCCGAGGTACTTACTTTTCCTGTTAGAAACCATCTTTTTGTTTTTATTATATTTACTATTTAGCCATTGTTCACTGCTGGTGGCAGCTGTTGTATGCAGCTATCTCCGCTATTTTCTCTTATCAATTTTATCCCGTTTTATGATTAATGATTTTGGTTGAAAAGAATGGGTGCATCTCTTGATTGCCTTTTCCCTTTTCTGCTCGTAGCCTTTTCTTATAATGGTTATGGTTATGTTTGTAATTGGTAGTGATATTTTTCACTTATTTAATTGGGATATGTGATGCTGCTATGGTTTTGTTCATTACATAAAGAGTGATCAATTAGGGAAGAAGGCTGGAGGTAGAAGAAGAGATCAGTCTCCAGCTCGGTTTCAGATAGAACTTCCCACTTTATGCCATGTTCGATTATGCATCATGATAATTTTGTTTTAGGTTCATTCACAGTTCTCATGATATTTAGATGTCTCTTATATTTAGTGTCGCATCATACTCAGATTTTTTTTAGCTGACATTTACTCGAATTTCAGTAATCTATATTTTAAACAATTATTATTGTGCCATTCGCTTTTTATATCCAATCATCATTATTCTCTATGTTAAGAGGTCGTAGTTGATAGAATGGTATATTTTTATATAAATTCTGAATACAAGAGAATAGGGGAAACAACCAAAAAAAAGGAATTGCTAAATCTCTCCATAAGATCCTCTATTTCAGCTTATGTTGAAAGTAGTTGCTTTATTAAATCACAAAGCAACTTGGTTTAGAACTTGGTTTCTGGATCCAGATTATGCATGCTGGGTTCTTCAGTTAGTAAATAAATAAGAACTAAGACTATCTATTTGAGCAATGGATTTCAGTAATAGAAAACTATACTATTTGATATTTAGGAACTTGTCTGTAATATGTATAGACTATTATCAAACCTTTCAAGAGCATGTGAAGATACAGGAAAAAAAAAAAAAAAAACTGTATTTGACACTCTAGCATTTACGGGCTTGGCTTAATATGCATGTTTGTAGTCAATATAGATGGGTATGTATCAGTAGGCTATAGAAAGGTTCTAATAACACTTTGTAATTGCAGTTGCAGATATGTCCAGTCTGTGCCACAAATGTGGGGATGAATATGGTTCGACATATATTAATCCAGCATGGAGCCATGTTCAAGATATCCTTTTGCTTGGCTAAATTTTGGGAATTTTTATTTCTACTAACTTATTAGTTATATGTTCATTTGGAATATCCGCGCTGCGTTTTTTCCTTCTGTTATTAGTTTTGAGTTATTATTCTTTTCAATGTAATACATTATGTTTCGGTGTTCCTTGACTGGTGATTACAGTTTGCAAAAATTAAAGCTCCAGAAAGACGAGCCTTATTCAAATCTTTCCTTCCTAAAGAAGGAACTAGAAGATGATTATTTGCAATCGATACTTGATGTGCCATCTCCTGGCGTTTCTTCCTCCCAGACAGCGCTTGATCCTTTGCTGTCATTTCTTTACACAGCTTCCCCTGCTGATAAATCAGAAAGTGTAGAGTCTCATTGTTCGCCTGTTGTGAACTTAGAAGAGGAAAGCTCTGATGAGAGTATCTTAGCAAGGTTAGCTGTTTTCTTACATTTTATGACATCAACTCTTATTTTTGTAACGCATTCTTTATTATCCTATTCCGAGGTGTCTCAAGGTTTTTTCCTTGGAGGGAGTTTCCAACGGACAATGAAACTGCGTAAAATGTTAACTTGATATTTCATTAGTGATAACGTAGAATGCTTAATGATGACAATCCCATAGGGGTGGAACAGAATTAATGACCAAGGACTTTGAAGTCGAGAGGGAAATTATTTCGTATCGGACTTGGGGTTGACTTATAATGTATACTCGTTACGTACGTGGATTTGGCATACTGGTCCCGAGATTGTTATTAACGAATACGCAAATTTGCTTCTGTTTAGAATATGCTTCGCGAAGGTTTTGATAATTGTATTATTGTTAAGCATGATATTTGATGTATACCCACTGATGGTGTTCAAATGGTTGCAGGGATGGTCATCCACCATTGTCAGACAAGGAACAGATTGAGATGGGAAGAAAAAGCGAGTTTGTACAGGGACTGCTGTTGTCCATCATCTTTAATGATGGCTTGTGAATCCAGTGACGTAGTATAGCATTGTTGGCTGTTAGCTTCCGATTTTAACAAAGAAGTCCTTTGTCAATGTTGTATTGGTTACACGTCGAGAAAGAAATCTAGTTGAGACATAGCATTGGGGGGAAAAAAGAAAGGAAAAAAAAATTGATCATGACCAAAATTCTGTGTTCTATTTTTGAAGATTAATTGATAACCGTTACAAATACAGTCAATTGTATCTCATGTTGAACATCATAAATGGATGATCAATTATATGATTAAATCTGTAGTTAAGGGCGAAGCTTTTACGTAGATAAAATGTTCAGATCGGTATTAAAAAAAGGGAGGAATTACATGATTTTGCACTCGCTACGCTGTCAAAATCTTTCATTGCTTGCTCTAACTTCATGATATACAAAAACGGCTCACTTTTTAGACACAGAAGCTAAAATTAACATTAGCTATTGCCTAACCATAAAGTAACTAACCTGCGTAGAACGTGACTGGTTTTCAGACTGGTGTTCTTTCAGTATATTGGACGAAAGCTGATGCAACAGGTGATCTAGAACTCGTGAAATTCTCGGAAACTTGACCTTTTCCGAGCATTGAGCAGAGAAGGCGGTATCTTCCATCAAAGTTCTGATCGCTGCATATCATATAGACAAATCTTTGTAGTAAGGGTGCCAAGCATCAGCACGTGTCCGTATGTCATCACATTAAGGCCTGCAGACCGCCGGTGCAGCCCATATTGATTATTAGTTCCGAATCCTAAATAAAACAAGACAAAACAGAACTTGCTTTGACATGCTTTCCATCAAATTTGCACAAACCAAATTGATAATTGATAGTATAGTCTTGCCGCACATATTAATCAGCAGTCTTCCCTGGTAAAACAGGGCAATTCAAGAAGGTTCTTTTATCATAGTGTTGCCCTCCTAAGAGTCTCATGCGGTTGCCGATGTGTCCTAGTCGTGCTTCCTTTTCCATTAATTGTTGCTTGATGTTAATTGTTGATTGATGTGCATCATCTATTACCTCTTCTGATACAGAATCATCAACTACCATATTTGATACAGATACTATATTCTCCATCAACAGAAATTTCTTGAAAGGTGTAGAGAGCTTCCTTACTAAAGGCTCCAATGCCTTCGATTGGTTCATTCTCAACCGAACGAGGCAACAGCTCTTGCACACTGTCATCTAATTAACAAAGGCAGCATGTTCTAAAACTAGGAATGCGTTAACAATATGCGTAGGGTTCAAGAATACAATTTCACCTTTCGCATCTCCATTTATCGAACACAAATCTTTGCAATGCGGTATATTTTTGATCCGGAATGTGCGAGCATCCGGATTTATCTGCAACCACAATTAAATTAGACTTCTCAAATACACCAAAATGTTTCAAATAACTGAATTTTCGACCTTGATATGTTCATCCCAGACATTACTATCCGCAGTGACCATTTGCCGATTTTCGTCCCAGCTGAAGCCTTTCTAATCAAGGAGCTCTTTCACAGCTCCGTACAAAACCCTCGGTGTTTTATGCCGATCTTTAAGAACATCTTGTCCGCAATTGAAATTTGAACTTCGAATTAATCACTCTGGTCATATGCTTCCATTCTCGTTTGCTGGTCAAATGATCATCAAACTCGAACACTTTACCCACTTGCTCCTCCAACAGAAGCCCAATAAAAAATCTATCCATCCCAGGAGTCCAAATTGTCCTCAAACAATCATCGCAATTCCTGGCTCCAACACCAATTGCTCCCAAAATTTCAAAATTTGCAACGCTGCAAAGTCAAGAAAATGCAAGACAGACAATAATTTCAGGAAATATTACGCATATACACCGCATGAGAGACGAGGATCCGAATCTAGCGCAGAATAAGCATGGATGGGAAGATAAACAGAGCCCGAAGGGATAAATTGACACCTTATTTGAATGAATGGAAGTGCTACGGTTTCATACATGTAATTACTATTATTCTGTTTGAAAAAGTAGCATAACATAACGTAATTAACTAATACGTATTTATTTGATTTGAAGTTATAATATGTTTTAAAAAATAATAAAAAAAATTAAAATTATATAAAATTTTTACTAAAATTAAAAATCTTCTTGTTGGAGTAAAATGCATATGTCGAGTAATTAATGAGGGTAAGGGCAAAAATATAATATTAACATATAGTTAAAGGATAATTTTAGAGACTATTGTCATGAATAAATTTCATGGTTTGAATAAAATTCATAGTTTGGAAACCATAATTTTACTGTACCCTACCATAAAAGTCATTCCAAATATGATATATTTACCCTTCCATATCATATGTATCTATAGCATTCCATAAAACAAGTAGAGTGTCAAACGCACTTTGGAATCGAATTTGGGATAGGTACCATAAGATTTGGGATAAGAATTTCCTAGATAAGGCTCAAATAGGCTCCGCGATAATCCTGTCACACTATATTTGATTGTTGTTCTGTATCGTATCATATTATTATGCTTCAACATTTATTATTATATTGATATAATCGTTTCATGATATTATGCATTATTTTATAATTAATGAAAAAAATGAAATATTGCAAACTCATCAATTATCATTAATTATTTAATTTTTTAATCTAATTTTCATATTTTTTTATTCTTATTAATTTTTTAAATATTTAAAATAAATTATCCCTTAGCTATAAAAAAAAGTTATAAAATAACAGAATATCATATAATAAATAATCAATTTAAATATTATATTTATGAAATGATACATTATGATATTTCCCACTATATAATAATATATTATAAAACAGTGAAAGACAGCCATCAATAGGGAGATTGTATTAGTCTCCATTAAGTGAGGATAAAATAAAAAAAAAAAAAAAGTACTTTTTTACCTTTAACGTTTGTCCCAAAATTTTATTTTACTTTTTAAATTATTTTAAAAGTAAAAATACGCTTATAATTATTAAAAATATTGTTTAAATGCCCTTATAAACATTAGATCATAAAAGCATTTTAGTACTATTTTCGACAAATGAATAAAACCCACTAGTGATTATAAGTGCAGCATCTTACTGGACATGACATCAATTCCTGTGGTAATCAAATAGTTTGTCACTCTGTATAAATCCCCATTCCTTCAATATTTGTTATCTGGGGATATCATAATCTCTCCAGGCTAAAGAAAATTTGATCCCCTGAAGAAACTATACAGCTGACATAAACACCATCACCTATGAAGGATACACCAAAACTGAACAGTTGAAACGATTCATGGAAAAAAAGGGCCTGATAAATTAGAAGAGATCCTGTGTGAATTAAGAGCTATTGCCATGGATGAAGTTAGGCAAACGAAGTGTGGAAATTTGAGGTTGGAAATGCCAAAAGTTTTAGAGGAAGAAATCACAGGGAATCATACAAGCAGGCCAGGTGAGTGGCTTGCCATTAAGCTCAGATCATAAGTTTGTAGAAGCTTCCTGCCCAGAACTTGTTACCACAACGAAGTCAGGAATCCAATTATATTCTCTTTTTTTTTTTTCTCTGGCGAATTCTACAGCTATGGGGAAGAGTACTTGCAAACAGCACAAGGAGCTGCTTGGCATCAGAGAAAGGTTTTTATGCAAAGACGACTTTTGATCCCACTCCTATAATAAATATTATGAATTATGTGAAAGAAAAAACTGGAAATCAGGAAGATTAACTTCTAAAAACCGCAGGAAATCGTCAGCAGCCTGCAATAGAGTATCTGCTTGCTGCCATTCATGGGCTCCAACTGAAGTCAAAATTGAACCTCTCAACTTATAGGAAGCCAGGCCGAAAACAGGTAGAACAATCTTTGAAGAAGCAGCCATGCCTTTTGCCTTCCTACCACTCAGGGCATCGATGGGTACCTGATTCTTGCCTGTCATAATTCCAGAAAACATCACTAAGTTAGAATCAGAAAAGAGACATGCTATCACTAATTGAGACTTGCACAGGACCATTTACAGAGAGGGAGAGAGATGTACTTCTAGCACATGTGGATAAAGAATGAAAGGTCAAAAATGAAGCATCAAGATTTTGTAGTGTTGGACCTAACGGTATTCTGTATATTGGGTACCTGTTTCAAATTCCGGTATACAGAAGCAAGTGCAAATGATAATCAGAATAAATCACCATCCAAATATTCAAAACTCAGCGATCTGATAGGAGAGGGAGAACATACCAAGCCACTGAAAACCAACTATTCGGCAATAAATCACAACTTCTATATATTTTAATATCTGGAAATTGAGATGCAAGAGTTGAAACCTGTAAAGGGGTCACAGAGGAGCAGGACACGAGTACTGAGCCAGAATAAAAAATTGAGCAAAGACTAATAAACACCAGAGTATTCATGGGCATAGGCTTGCCTTATCATATAAAGGATTCCGATTATGTGGTTGTTCCTGTTCCAAATATTCATATACAAGATGGCCTTGTGAATTAGAAGCCTCTGATTCTTTACTGTATGAACTATTACATGACTTATCTCTCAAGCTAACTCTCTGCAATTCCTGTGAGTTTAAGTTCATGGGTTTACACTCTCCTAGCAATCCAACAATGCCACCTTTAGCTTGCTTTTCTGCTTCGTAATCACAAGTACCAGCACGACTCGTCTTCCATGAAGATTCAGCATCCCTGTTGTCACCATGCCTCCTAATTGGATATAAATGGTAAGTATTCATTAAAAAGGAGAAAGCAACTGAAAATTTGTGTATAAATATGATATAATTCCACCAGAAGTCCTTGATCATTCAACCTGTAAAATAAGTCCTCGTTATCTTTAACCTAAGCACTAACTTTAACGTGGCTCAAAGCATATCTCCATTTTTAACAGATTAATTTGTCTCAACGCATATAAAAAGCAGGGAATTCCACCCAATGAATTGCAGCTTCTTAAAGAAAAAAAATTAACCCAAAATAAATAAATAAACAAAGCACAGGGGCCAATAAGCAACAGAATTCACAACAGAAGCTTATCTCTTACTCACAACAGAATTCACAACATAATAAATAAATAAAATCCAATTATTATTCACAACAGAATTCATAAGGCTCCAGCAAGACTTACAACAGAATTCATAAGGCTCCAGCAAGACTTACATTAAAGTTATCTCGTACTCAACCAATTAGCAGGATTAGTGTCGCAGCAATATTCTCATTCCTTTACATTGCAATATGAAAAACTGAGCTAAGGATATGTGACTTCAGAAGCTTATCTCAATTAATTATAAACTTTTTACTGAACAAGGAATGCAGAAAGCTAGAACAGCAAATAAGAGCCTTGCTGACTAGTAACCAGTCATGAATTTGATAATAGGTCTGAAAACTGTTTGAAGGGCCATAACCGCAATCAGACTGTTGAAGATGAACTAATAAAGGAAAAGAAGCAAATTACATAAAACAAAGAGAAATTGAATATGCCAAGTAAAATAGGAAAGGGTACAAGCATTCTCACCTCAACCTACTTGGGTCTACATATAATTGTATGCCTGACAAGGATGGAACATAATACTGTTTGATGGCATTGCCCCCACTTAATAGGAAAGGCACTCCCACTCCATATACACTCCATTCTTTAAATGATTCCCATAAATCCCCAAGACAAAAGAATTGCTGAATATCTGATACCTGAGTTCTCTGAGCCCATTGCATGGCCTACGGTCAAGAATTCTAAAATTAACACGACAAGCACTCTTGGATTGCAAAATGAAACGGGATTCAAAACTTGAATCATAAGGGAAGAAAAAAAAAAAGAGAGGAGGGGGGGGGGGGGGTTGTTAAAAAACAGAGTTTTAAAAAAATGTTGAAAACGGTGGGGAGTTTAAAACAACATAACCAAAACAAATTTTAGTATGTGGATA